>PVIU01001191.1:196551-231263 GCA_004026605.1 Ondatra zibethicus | reverse complement strand
CTAACCACACTGAACCTGATAGAAGAAAAAGTGGGAAGTAGCCTGCAGCACGTGGGCACTGGTGACCAGTTCTTATGTAAAACCCCAAGGGCACAGACAATAAGAGCAACAATGAATAAATGGGACCTCCTGAAACTGAGAAGCTTCTGTAAAGCAAAAGACACAGTCATTAAGACAAAAAGGCAACCTACTGAATGGGGGGTTTCCTTTCAAAATGGAATATTACTTGAGAACATCCTCATACCACAGTCTATCAGTATTAAAAGGAAGCACACTAGAAAGCAATGTGGGTGAGGTAGCAGCTGCTTTGTCTCACTTGCTTCTAATAGACTCCTTGGGTTCATCTTAGAGGAGTGTAGGGACTGTCCCTGGAGCTTAGTGTGGGACCGAACGGTAGATGACAGAATTGTGAAAAAGGACATCTGTAAAGACAACTGACATATTCTTTGGAATATATATCAGAGCAGGGGTGGGGGAAGAGGGAGAGGAGGAGAAGGGGTGGAATTGAAAATCTTATATGCATAAAACACGGAAACGAGCTCCTTTATAGAATAGAATAAATAAAAGTATCAGTAACATATATGTATAGTCAAAATATGTATTTAATTATTGGTGGTTTCATTGTGCTGAATGATCCAGGAAATATTCCTGGTATGTCATGAAAATAAATCACCTTTTAAACTTTAAATAAATGGAAATGGAAATAAAAATATTTAAAAATCAAAATGATGAACAGGAACTACAGTGACAGCCATCTGCAGAAAGATGAAGGTCAGAGTCGGGACCTCCATTAGGAAAATATCATAGCCACTTGCTGATTGAGTGTGGCGATTATTATCCACTCTCAATGAGAGGGTCAAAGAATTTTAGTCAGATGCGAATGATTCAGTTTAAAAATAAGAAAATCCTGATTATTTTATGCGTAGCTACTCTTAAGAATGATGGTGAGCAAAAATTAACAATGAAAATGATTAGACTCATATTGAATTATAATTGGAAGAATAATGAATACACTTATACCCATGGTTTCCCCAAACGTGTCAAAGATAACACAGTTTTGAAAAGCATGATATCTTGCATGAGATAGTAAGAAATGACACCAACACAAGTCAACGTGAGAAAGGAAAAAGTTAGAAACTGAAGTAGTTACATTTTGCATACTGAAGCACCATAGCCTCCAGACTCAATAATATGTAATATAAGAGCAACTTTGCAGGTAGTCTCCAAGGCGTGAAAATGCACACGTAAGTCTTTGCGTATATTGTAAACAAACACATGGAAATCTAGAGACACTGATGCTTAATTGAGGCTGCAGGTACACAACCAATGAGAGATCTAGAAATGCAAAATGGAAGGCATGGCAGAGAAGTTATAGTTGAAGAAGTGGTAGGAGAAAGAAGTCATAACTCGGCTATGAAATTAAGTGAATCCATTCCTGTTCAACTGGTGGAAACGCATGCACACCAAACCTGACGGGCAGCCAGAGTCTAAGAAAGGGGAGCAAGGCAAACAAGATCTCCCGCGAATATGGCACAGAAAAAACATGTTCTGAGGAGTTAGAGAGACTTCCACAAAATAGTGCTGAAAACACAGAAATTTGTACCCAAGTGCAATAAGAATGTAATAGGATGAAAAATCTAAAAATACCTTACCGGTTTTACATCTTCAAATATCGTACCACCCCCAGACTATCCCGAGACAAGTATTAGCAGAAGTCTTTTCACGAAGTCATAACAAACCAGGAGAAGAGGCACAGCGTCTAAAAATATGAACAAAGAAACTTGCACAGTGAGTGTAATATGGTAACTTCATAGACTGTATCATAAAATAGTTGCATGATTTATGTTTGAAATCAGTAAAATCACATCTAGACAAAATCAAAAATTTGAGAAGTTGGAAGTTCTGAAATAGTTTAAATTTTCTAAGGACTTTTGAAGAAAGGCACTGTGTTAGAGCAAAGCCAGTGAGTAAAGTCTTTGTCAGACAAGCACAGCACATATGTTAGATTCCAGACTCATGGAAATGCCAGGCATGAGGGTGGGTAGCTATAACCACCGAGCTGGGGGAGCAGAGGTAGAAGGACCCACAGGGCTCCTTGACCAATTATGTTACCCGATTTGTGAGCTCTTAGGTTTGTTTGTTTTTTGGTTTTTCGAGACAGAGTTTTTCTGTAGTTTTGGAGCCTGTCCTGGAACTACTGGAACTAGCTCTTTAAGACCAGACTGGCCTTGAACTCACAGAGATCTGCCTGCCTCTGCCTCCTGAGTGCTGGGATTAAAGACTTGTGCCACCACTGCCCGGCTTGGTGAGCTCTAATGTTAACAAGAAACTGGTCTCAAAAAGTAAGGCAGAGAGTGACTGGGGAAGACACTGGCTCTGGCCTCCGTGTGCATATACACAAATGAATACACATACATACGTGCTTTTGCACACACACACACAAACACACACACACACAAATGGGAAAAAAGTCTGGAACCAAATATTAGTAATCAGAGATAAAATAAACAAACTGAATAGTCTCGATTATAAATATACTCAAAATTTGAAAATTATGTTATATGATGATTTATTCATTGGCATTTTTAACTTTCAAAATTTCTTTTGTTGAAAATAGATTTTTCCCCCCAAATAATATATCATAATTGTAGTTTTACTCTCCTTTGCTCCTCCTAGTTCCTCTCCACTCCCCTCCTATCTGGCTCCATCCCTTTCTCTCTCTCATTAAACAAAACAGGGGTCCTCACAGCCCAGGTGGGTGGAAGATGGCCACAGGCCACCCAGCATGCAGGCACCATTATGATGAGCAAATATACAGTGGAGAAACGGGAAAGAAAGAGAAGCAGACCCGTTCATTTGCTGTGAAAAGAAGCCGAACTGAAGACCCAAAGTACGGTGAGGAACAAGCCATCTGGGACCATGGTGACGTCTGGGCTGCTGCTGAGGGTCAAGTCTGGGCCCATGGTTCTACAGCGGATGGGGGTTATGTTGACATCCACAGACCATGTTGTCACCAAAGGTCACAATGATGCCTGGGGTCTGGGCTGTCACCTATGGCCATGTCAGTGTCCAAGGGTTGTGCTGATCTGAGTGCCCATCTGAGTGTTACTTGGGGCCATGGTGACATTCAGGCCTGAGCTGCTGCTGAGGGCCTTGTCTGGTCCATGGCTTTACAGCAGCCAGGGTCGGAAATGATGTCCATGGTTCCTGTTATCCCTGAGGGCCTGCAGATACCTGGATGGTTCAGGTCATTCACTGGAGACCATGTTCCAGTGTCTGTCCTGGCACTTGGGCCATGGTGATGTCTGGGCCCAGGCTGATTGCGTGGGTCCATGTCTGGGTCTGTGGTTCTGCTGCAACTGGACTCTGCTTTTATATCCGTAGCCCAGGATCCCATAGGAGCCATAGGAATCATGTGTGTTGAAATCAGAGAGTTGAGGGGGCATCACCCTTTGTCAGCCCTCGGAGAGCTGGCTTTGCCCCTTGCTGGCCACTGCAGCAGAAGACCTGCTGTCACCCCTCATGGGAGAGCTGGCTCCCTCCCTCACAGTGGGCATGGGAGAGCTGGCCCCCGTGGCATGATTGTAGAAGAGCTGGTTCCACCCCTCACCTGAAGTGATCAGTCCCAATGGCCCAGACTGACCAAATCAGCTACCAACCAGACCCAAATCCAGAGGTTTGAGTTGCCCCATCCCAACATCTCTCCCATGTATGACCTGCTGGCTGGGGTGACAGGGGCAAATCTGAGAGGATTTGTGTTAAGGGCCCAGAATTGATGGTGTACCAGAAGCCAGAGGCCTTGAAACGGGACCAGCGACTCATAGCACTGAACATTTGCATGGAAATCTGAGTGGACAAAAGGGTATACTGTGTGACACACCTGAACTCCTGTGCCACTGAGACAATGAAGAGGTGTTGGAAAGGCGGGAAAGAAGGAGGAGCAAAGTGGGTTTTTGTTTATTTGTTTTTTGTTTTTAATTAATATTTTAAAAATTTTTTCTTTGGGGGATACCATGGGGGCAAGGGGCAGATGTGGAGGGACTGGGAAACAAGTGGGATTGGGGTGCATGATTCAATACAAAGCTCAATAAAAATATGTTAAATAGGCTCTAAGGAAAACACTAAAATAAGATAAATAAGATAAAACAAACACTAATATACCAGAATAGAAAAAAAAAGAAAAGAGTTAAAGAAAAGGCACATGAAATAGATATAGATTCAGACATATATCTCACACTTTTATTTTATTTCATATTGATTTTTATTGAGCTATACATTTCTTTCTCTGCTCTCCTCCCTCTCTCCCCTTCCCTTCAACTCTCTTCCATGGTCCCCATGCTCCCAATTTACTTAGGAGATCTTGTCTTTTTCTACTTTCGATGTAGATTAGATAAATGTATGTCTCTCTTAGGGTTCTCATTGTTGTCTAGGTTCTCTGGGATTGTGAATTATAGGCTGGATTTCTTTGCTTTATGTTTATAAACCAGTTATGAGTGAGTACATGTGATAATTGTCTTTCTGGGTCTGGGATACCTCACTCAGTATGATGTTTTCTAGCCCCATCCATTTGCCTGCAAATTTCAATGATACCATATAAAACATTGAATTGGAAGTTATAATATATACACAAAGAACCTCTAGAGCAAAAGGAGAGGAAAAATATAAAGAAAATAAAAAAATATAATTAAGAAAAATGTCCTGGCATGACATTATGAGGGAAGGAAGCTCCAATGACGTTATTGTGGAATTTGATTTCTGTTGACTATCTAGCGCTGGACATACAGCCTAACCTTAACAGAAGTTTGTCTCCCCAGTGAGACTCCCTTGGAAAAGAGTAAACTTTCGTTTGCAAGTGGTTATCAATTGGAGACAGCTTGTGGGTTAAGATTGGGAGTACTGGTCGTCCTTTCAGCTCTAAAATCCCATCTAGTATAGACCTGTGCAGGCCCTATGCATGCTGCCTTGGTCTCTGTGAGTTTGTACGTGCATCAATACTGTTGATTTAGAAGGCCTTGTTTTCTTGATGTCCTGCGTTCCCTTTGGCTCTTTAACTTTTTCTACCTCTTCTTCCAAAGAGTTTCTTTTTAATTATTAATTTGTTGGCCTCCCTCCCCCCCCACTCCCTTTTCCCCCTCCAATCCACCGTCCTCAGAAAGGGGCAGGCCTCCCATGGACATTAGCAAAGCATATCATATTAAAGCTACCTTTAAGACTAAGCTCCTCCCCCTCTATTCAGGCTGGGCCAGGTAATCTATTAGGAGGAAAATTTTTCCAGGAACCAGCCAAAGCAACAGGGACAGACCTGCTTTCTTTACCGGGAGTCCCCCAAACACATCAAGCTACACAACTATCACATATATGCCAAGAGGGACTAGGGCCCATTCAATTCCATTCAGGCATCCTGGTTACTGGTTCAGACTCTGAATTTCCATGAGCCAGGCAGGCTGTTTCTGTGGGTTTTCCTGTGAAGTCCTTGATACCCCGGCTTTTATAGTCCCTCCTCCCTCTCTTCAAAAGGACTCCTCAAGCATGGTTCAGTATTTGGTCATGGGTCCTTAAATCCACTTCCATCAGTCACTGAATGAAGGATTGATTGTTCATGACAACTGGAGTGGTCACCAATCCGATCACAGAGGATGGCCACTTGACTTCAGAGGAATTTGATGGAGACATCCCTATAGGGTTGAATGTTCCAAGGTCTCTCATTATCTGCATAATGTCTGTCTGTGGGTCCCTATATTTGTTCCTCTCTTCAGTGGGAGGGCGCTTCTCTAATGATGGCTGAGCAAGGCACTGATCTATGAGCATAGTAGGATGCCATTAGCTGTCATTTTATTGCTACATTGTTTGTTTTCATCTTTAGAGCAGTAGTAGTATTTGGTTTTACCTTAAGACTCTGAGTTATTTAGTTTCATGTTCTTGGTAATTCGAGTATTGTCATGTATGTGTCTCATCTCATGACGTGTGTTTTAAGTCAAATCATATGTTGGTGGGTTACTCCAACAAGCCGTGTGTCACTGTTGCACTGGCATATCTTGCAGTCAGGACACAATTGTAGATCTAGGGTTTGTGGCTAGGTGGCTCTTTACTTTCTCCTTAGGTATGGTAGAAATCTTAGGGTCACTTATGGATACTGTCACAGCATCTGCAAACAAAGATCCTTCGATTACTTTCCCTTCAATTTGTATCCTGTTGATTTGTTCAGTTTTCTTATTGTTTTAGCTACAATTTCAAATAATATATTAAATAGGTATGAAGGAAGTGGACAGCCTCATCTTCTTCTTGATTTTAGTGGAATGACTATGAGTTTTGTGGCTCCTAGGTGGATGTTAGGGATAAACTGCCCTTATTATGTTGAGGGCTTTTATCACGGGAGGGTGTTCCATGTTGTCAATGATTTTTTTTCTGCATCTAATAAGATGACCACATGGTTTTCATATTTCAATTTGCTTATATGGTAGATTACGTTTATGGATTTATATAGGTTGGAACACCCCTCAGGCTGTGGAATGAACCCTACTTGATCATGGTGGATGATTTGCAAGTATTTTATTGAGAACTTTTGCTTCTATGTTCATATGGGAGATTGCCCTGTGATTCTCTTTCATTGTAAAGTCGGTATGTGGTTTGTCAGAGTGACTGGTCTCATAAATCTAATTGAGAACTGTTCTTTCTATTTCTATTTTGTGGAATAATTTGAGGAGTACTGGCAGTAATTCTTCTTTGAAAATCTGGTAGAATTTTATGCTAAAGCCACCTGGCCTTCGTCTTTTCTTTGTAGGAGAATTTAATGACTGCTTCTATTTCACTAATGCATACAGCTCTCTTTGAATTGCTTATTTGATCTTAATTCAAATTTGGTAAGTGGTGTGTATCGAAAAAGTTATCCATTTCTTTTAGATTTTCCAGTTTGATAGAGAACACGTTTTTAAAGTATGTCCTTCTGATTTTTCAGGATTTCATCTGTGTCTGTTATACACCTCTTTCCATTTCTACTTTTGTTAATTTGGAGATTCTTTCTCTGCTCATTAGTTAGTTTGGATAAGAGTTTGTATTTTTCTGAAGGAGTCAACATTTTATTTAATTGATTCTTTGTAATTTTTTTGTTGTTGTTCCTATTTTATTGATATTGACCCTGAGTTTGATTATTTCTTGCCATCAATTCCATTATGGTGTGTTTTCTTCTTTTTGTTCTGAAGTTTTTAGGTAGGATATTAAGTTGTCACTATGACATTGCTCAATTTTTTTTTTCTAGATAGGGTTTCTCTGTAGTTTGGAGCCTATGCTGGAACTAGCTCTTGTAGACCAACTCACAGGCCTCGAACTCACAGAGATCTGCCTGCCTCTGCCTCCCGAGTGCTGGGATTAAAAGCATGCACCATCTCCACCCGACACTCAATTTTTTTTTAATGTAGACACTTAGTGCTGCTAATTTGCCTCTTAGAACTACCTTTGATGTTTCCAATGAGTTCGGGTATGTTGTGTATGCACTCATCCCATTAAAGAAAGGATTCAATTTTCTTCTTAATTTGCTTTGATCCATTTGTTCATTTAGTACTAAGTTGTTCAGTTTCCATGAGTTTGCAAGCTTTTTGTTATTTCTGTTGTTGGTGATGATATCCATTTTTAACTCATGGTGGTCAGATAGGATGCTGGGAGTTATATCAATTTTCTTGTATCTGTTGAAACTTGCTTTGTGTCTGAGTATGTGGCCAATTTTGTAGTAAGTCTGTGAGCTGCGATGAAGAAGGTATATTCTTTGGTGTTTGTGTGAAATATTCTGCAAATATCTCTTAGGTCAATTTGCTTCATAATTTCAAATAAAGTCAGCATTTCTGTGTATTTTTGAATGATTTGTATATTGGAAAGAGTAGAATTATGAAGTTTGCCACTATCAGTTTATGAGGATTAATACATGCCTAGTCTGTAGTAGTGTTTCTTTTATGAAGTTGGATGCCTTGTGTTTGGTATATAGATGTTAAGAATTTTGATGTCTTTTGATTGATTTTTTTGTATGATGAGAATATAGTATCCCTTCTATCCTTCTGGATAATTTAGGTTTGAAGTCTACTTTCACAGTTATTAAAATGGCTACACAAGCTTCTTCTCAGATTTGCTTGGAATATATTTTTCCACCCTTTTTTCCCTGAGGTGATATCTATCTTTGATGTTAAGGTGTGTTTCTTAGATGCAGTATATGAATGGATCCAGTTTTCCATTCCTTCTACTAGTCTGTATCTTTTTATTGATGAATTAAGACCATTGATGTTGAGAGATATCAATGACCGATAGTTGATGATTCCTGTTATTTTAGCTGTTTGTTGTTGTTGTGG
This sequence comes from Ondatra zibethicus, assembly GCA_004026605.1. NCBI lineage: Eukaryota > Metazoa > Chordata > Mammalia > Rodentia > Cricetidae > Ondatra > Ondatra zibethicus. The sequence goes on along the minus strand of PVIU01001191.1, from coordinate 222,930 downwards.
TGGTGATGGTGTCTGTGCTGTCGTATGGTGTGTGTGTGTGTGTGTGTGTGTGTGTGTGTGTGTGTGTGTGTATTTCCTTTCTTTTGATTTGCTGCCCTGGGATTATTTATTCTTTGACACTTTTGAATATGGTTAACCACTTTAGGTTAGAAATTTCCTTCTAGTACTTTCCGTAAGGCTGGATATGTATATAGATATTGATTAAATTTGGTTTTATCATGGAAAATGTCATTTTTTCCATCTATTGTGATCTGGGTATAGTCATCTGGATTAGTATCTGTGGTCTTTTAAGGCCTATAGAATATCTGTCCACTCAGATTATATCCATCGGTACTATCTGCAGATACTCACTCTTTTCTAAAGCCAATTACCCAGTCTCACTTCCATCTTCATAGCAGAATATTTATTACACCCTTCCTTTCCCTTCTGTTCCCATCTCTGGTGAATCACACAGATCTTCTTTTCTCCCCACTCTTCCTATTATACCACCCCACAACTTCAGCACACATCCCCTGGGGACCCAGCAGCCAATCCTCACGAAGAAGAAAGTAGGCCAGTGAAGCAGGTAGGCCAGCGTCAGAATATCACTCCTTCCTCTCCTCCATATCCAGTCCCTTCATCTCATGCCAGTTCTGCTGTGGTCTCTCCTCACACTCTGCCTCTGTTCCCAGGGAATCATCCGGGTGGAACACTGCTTTCCTCCCTGTGAATTCCCTCAACCCCTTCCCCCATCCCTGTTCCTGAGTGTCAGCTTCCAATACCCAGAAACACGTTTCACTGGGAGTCTCTAAGGGCTACACCTGTCAAGATCCTAGAAGAATTCTCTCCCAGGCAACCCACAACTACCACCCCCTCCTAAGAAACAGAGAGCTCAACAGAAACTAAGAACATTTACCCAACAAAGACAAGATCCGGTATCAGTTCCCTGAGTTACAATAATCCAAAACCCAGATGCCTAGATGTCAGCATAAACATGCAATCAATAACAACCAGGGCAATATGTCACCTCTAAATCCCTGCAACTCTATGACAGCAGGACCTAAGTATTCCAACATAGTTGAAACATAAGAAAATACCCTTAAATAGCCTTAAATCTATATGTTATAGATTCATAAAGAGGAAATGAATAAATCTCTTTGTTTTTTTGTTTTGTTTTGTTTTTTCACTTTGACCACAAGATATCTTGTGGAAATTTTATTATATAGAGTGTAAAATGAATTGTCAGTCAAATAAAATGAACACCTTAAAAAACAAACAAACATGCATAACATTTCCAACTGCCTTTTTTAATAGTTAGACATTTCAAGCATTGTAAGGAAAATGAAGAGAACTGGAAACTGTAACTTGAGCACATTTCATACGGAATGTTCCTCGGGGTCAATTCAAAATGCAAGAAAAAATAGCTTCAATTCCATTTTTTTTTCTTTAAAAGTGCATGTTATCTTGTACAAGATACACTACAGTAAACATTGGAAATCATGTTATCCCTTTTATTAAATCAAAATTATTTAACTCATACTGTGGTTAATACTAGATTTATTTATTTATCTAGTTAATTTGACAAATATTAAGAAAATATTTAAAAGAAAAAAAGCAAAAAACACCTTGTAATTAAAAAAGAGTTACTACATTTTTATATGGTTTAATGTCCACAGTGTTTGTTAAAAGTTATATTGAATTACTTTTTAATATTAAAAATAACAGTATTTATATTTCTGAGAATAGAGAAAGGCTTTTTGTTTTTAAAACCAGCCTGGAGGTCTTACACACACAACTGCACCAGGTAATAGAGATGGGCAGCTTACACGAAGGTGGGCTGTGTCTTGACCTCGTTTCTCATATTCTCACTCCTCCTGCTCTTCAAATGAACTTTGGGAACCTAGCCCAGTGCTCTGCAGTGGATCTCTGCCTTTGCTCCCATCAGTTGCTACAGGGCAAGACCAGTTTGGGCATCCCCTCCACAACTGCTTAGGTTCTTAGCTGCTGTCATCCTTGTGGATTCCTGGGAATTTCTCTAGTGCTAGGTTTCTTGCTAATCCCATAATGGCTCCTTTAATCAAGGTATCTCTTTCCTTGCTCTCCAGTCTCTGTCCCTCCCCAATCTCGACCACCTCATTCCCTCGAGTTCTCCTCCCTTCTCCCCTTCTCCCTTCCTCCTCCCATTCTGCCCTCCCTTCTCTCCCCACCCCCATACTCCCAATTTTCTCAGGAGATCTTGTCTATTTCCCTTCTCAGGGGTATCTATATATGTTTCTGTTAGGGTTCACCTTATTACTTAGCTTCTCTGGGGTCATGGACTATAGGCTTGTTTTCCTCTGCTTTACAGCTACTATCCACAAATGAGTGAGTATATACCATGTTCATCTTTCAGTGTCTGGATTGCCTCACTCAGGATGGTTTTTTCTAGTTCCATCCATTTGCATGCAAATTTCAAGCCATCATTGTTTTTTCACCTCTGAGCAGTACTCATTGTGTAATTGGACCACGTTTTCTTTATCCATTCTTCCGTTGAGGGGCATGTAGGTTGTTTCCAGGTTCTGGTTATGACAAACAATGCTGCTATGAACACAGCTGAACAAATGTCCTTGCAGTATGATTGCGCATCCTTTGGGTATATACCCAAGAGTGGTATCGCTGGGTTTATTTTAACCGGATGTTGTCAGTTCTACAAAGGACTAGCCTACTCATGCTCATTCAAGGGAGTGGCCAGAAGATTCAGTCACTGAAAAGGAATAGCTGAGGTTTTACTTTCATGCTGGCTGCAAATATTTCATGTTATCATAAAGATTTTTCTTTAATTTATATTCCTGGTTTAAAAAAAGACAGAATACCTTTAAAATTTTAGAGAACTGTATTTAGTAGAAATGACAGTAGTTTCTTTTAATCATAATGGTTTTCATATTCAATAACTCTATGGTCTACAGATATATGCATAGCAAAATGTCAGTCTAATCACTTTGTCTACCTAACTGATTGCTCAACTTACCATTGATTCAAGGCTGAGCTATTTGGTATGCAACACAGTCAACATGAATAAAATGATCAAACCAAGCATCATATTATTAGCTTTCTCTGATAAACATATCTATCTGACATTTTTTATCTATGACGAGGTAATACACTCACACACACACACACACACACACACACACACACAGTGGTGACAAATAGTAACGAAAGGTTATGAGTACCTATTTTCTTTATGAGAGATAAACATCATTTATCTCTCATGATAAAGGATGATGTTTTACTTGAAGGTTTTATTTGTTTTTACGTATGTACATTCATGTGTGCTAGTGCGAGTTTATGCGTTCTACATCCCTGCATATGTGGGTAGAAGTCAGGGGGTCGTCAGATCCTCTGTCACTGGAGTTACAGGTGCCTGCGAAACACCTGATATGGATGCTGGGAACCAATCTTGAGTCCTACGCAAGAGCAGAAAATGCTTTTATGGGAGATCAAAAAAAAATGCTTTTAACAGCTGAGACATCTCGCCAGTAGCAAGGTTTAAGTGGTACATGTCGTTGTGCAATTTCATGTCATATTTTAGCAAGAATGAATACAAGGAATTGGTTTAAAAAGTGTTTATTACATTGCTTGAACAGATTCTCTGTAAAAGCACTTGGTTATGAATTTTCAGATAGTGTGTATCTGAGGTAGAGAGATCTTCAAATGATATATGAATGTTTTATTTCTGTCATGACAAAATTGAAAATTCATGTTAATATTGTGCAGATCATGGGGAAATACTCTGGTTTCTGTCCTCAAGTGCACCATCATGTATCTGGGTGAAACTAACAGTGATGAACTTTGTTAGATTCTGGGCAGAAAGGCTGAAATTTATTGTCTCAGGTTTCTGCTTTAATAAACCAGAAGGTTGATATGCTATTGAATTATGAACATCTATATGTCATTATTAACAAAAAACACTTCTCATAGACACTCAGATCCTGTCTGTTAGTGACCAGCCCTCAGGCATCCTTGTCCTCCTCTTCTTCTTAGGCTAGGAACTGAAGAAAGATCCTGCTGCAAGCTAGACAATGTAGCTTCCGGGGACAGCCAGAGCCCTTGGCTGTCCAAATGCAGCCCTCTGCTATGATTCTCAGGTTACTGTCCTCCTATCTCCGTGCACTCCAGTACTGGGAGCAAATGTGGGCTACTGCAGTCTTGTTCCCTTCTTTTTAATGATGTCCAAGATGTTTTATCTACACTTTAACTTTGTGTTCTGTATTTACTGTTAATTTCAGTTAGGCCAGCTGCAAGGAATTCTGATTTCATACAGGAAATTATGCTAGTCTTGAAATCAGGTCATGAAGTATACTTTATAATGACACCGCCTGTCAGATTGAGTCCCATAAGCCTTCTTAAGAAGAATCAGTCTAAAGTCCAAAACCCCAGAGAAGACAGGAAACAAGGAGAACCCTAAGAAAGACATACATGGATCACCCCCACCCCCAAGAAGGGGAAGTAGAGAAGATCGCCCTAGTAAATTGGCAGCTTGTGGGGAGGGTGGAGGATGGTAGGGGAATTGAGGGGAAGGAGGGGAAAAGGGGAGTGGGGAAAAGAACGTGAGGGATAGGGAAGATCGAGTTAGGTGATGGACAGAAAGGGAGAACAAGGAAAGAGATACCGTGAAAGAGGAAGCCATTGTAGGGTTAGCCAGAAACCAGGCACTAGAGAAATTCCCAAGAATTCACAAGGATGACCCCAGCTAAGAATCTAAGCAATGGTGGAAATGGTGCCTAACCTGGCCTTCCCTGTCATCAGATTGATGACTACCTTAATTGTTATTATAGAACCTTCATCCAGTAACGGATGGAAGCAGATGCAGAGATCCACAGCTAAGTACTGGGCAGAACTCCTGGATTCCAGCCTTAGAGAGGGAGGAACAATATTATAAGCAAAGGGGTAAAGATCACGATGGGGGAACCCACAGAAACAGTTGCCTGAGCTAGTAGGAGCTCACTGACTCTGGGCTTACAGCCAGGGAACCTGCATAGGACCAAACTAGGCCATCTGAATACTGGCGACAGCTGTGTTTCTTGGGCAGTTTGTGGAGCCACTAAAGTGGGACCAGTATTTATCCCTAGTGCATGAAATGCTCTTTTGAGGCCATTCTCTCTGGAGGGATACCTCACTCAGGCTAGATATGGGGGGGAGGGCCTTGGTCTTGTCTCAATGTCACATGACAGACTTTATTGACTCCCCCATGGGTGGCCTCACCCTCTCTGAGGAGTGAATGAGGGAGCAGGGAGAAATTGGGGGAAGTCGGTAATGGGAGGGAGAGAGAATGAGAGGGAGAGGGTTTGGTATGTAAAATAAGATTGTTTAAAAAAGAACCAGCATTGCTTCCAGATTCCTCATTCCTGTACGGTCCGAAATATTGTTTTACTTGGGCCTTTGTGAAATATAACTGGCCAACACTGCTACAGCATAAAGTAGTTTGTCTAAGGCAAGCATGATGGTTTGTTATCTCAGTCATGAAAGGCACTTGCAGAGTGGATGGCACATCTGCACAGGCTCGGAATACAAATGACCCAAATGTCACTTCTTAACTGATGCTACCACTTTATGACCTTTCCAGCAAACCATTCATAACATCCATTTTTGTGGTTCATCTCAGTCCCTGGATTTCCTGAACGTTTTTCTTAGAAAAAAAAAAAGAGTTTTCTTCATTTTTTATTGCATATGTATAGGGGAATAAGCTTTAAACCAATTAAAGACCTTAGTGTCACATTATCAGCTGTACGTAAAAACATAGGTCAAAAAGGCAATCAAACGCTATGCAGAACACGGGCAACTCTCCAAGTCCCCAATGCTCTTCTCTTTTGAAAGGGAAACTTCTGAGCAAAAGGAGGCCAGAGGTCACTATATACTCTAATGTGTGAATTCCAAGAAACCTAGTGAAGTTCATTCTTCTAGAATTATCAATAGAGTAAATGTTATACTGAGTTGAAAACAATTTTCTTTGTGGATCTCTTGTCTACTCGTGGTGACATGTCAAGATCATTAAGATTGCCTTTGTTTGCTTTCTATCGCGGCGATAAAACAAAGGCCACGACGGATGACTGTGATGGCTCAGTATCCAGGTATCTTTATTTCCTGTTCTTACTTTTCTTCCCGACGGAAAGAAAGCTGTAAGACGAACTAAATAAACCCCTTCCTCTTGAAGTCTGTTTTGGTCAGTGATTTATCATAGCAATAGAAAACAACCATAATAATAGGAAGCAAACCGAGATAGAAATTGTTGTCAGAGTGGGGGAGACTGGTATGAACGACATGACTATGTTGTATTGGGGATGATTGTGGAAGTGCTTGGAAGTTTGGGCTTCAAAAGTCACTGAATGCTCAAAGCTTAATGGGTTGTTCTGGGAGAGCTCGGGGGGGCAGTGTACCGAGAGAAATGCAGACGATGGAAACCTGGACTGCGAAGTTTCCCAGGGATGCTAAGAATTGTGATATATTTAAATTAAAAATCTGTGGCTTCTTGTCAGTTCGGGCTGAAGGATCCTTTGAGATTAACATGAGACCAGCACCACTGAAGGGGAAACTTTGTTTTACCGGTGATGCTGGTTAGCTGGGACGGAAGAGTCAGTTCTGCTTAATAACAGAAAAGTCCTCTGGAAAGTCTTCAGGCCAGCACACAGAAACTGTGGTCCAGAGATGGGCAAGACTACATCTCAAGCTGGCAGGCAAACTTGGTAACGTGTAAGAGTCTCCTGGGTGGCAGTGATGTTGGTGACACGAAAAGTGCAGGGTTCAAAGGGTCATGGATGATGCTGGACGTGGTATCACGAGAGGTCATTGGTTAAGGTACAGCCTCGGGGGGCAATGGAAACTCCAGAACTGAAGAGGATGTGGAGAGACACTGAGGTTTGCTATCGTGTAGCAAGACTGGAATCCCTAAGGTATAATGGAAGGCCAAGAAGCCGTTCATAAAAGTACAGCCCGAGCTATAGTGAAGACGCCAGCATATTGGAGATGATGGGACCACCAGGGGCAGTAATAGAACCTAAACTAGGAGAGAGGCAAAAGGAAGAACATCGCGGAGCGTGGCTAGCAGTGATGCAGAACTTGAGGACCTGAGGCTCACTGGGTTTCTTTCTTTTTCTTTTCTCTTTCATTATTTCATTTTGTAGCCTCAAATATCTGCATCTCACTTTGTAGCCCAGGATGACCTCTACTTTGTAGTTTTCCTTCTGCCTCAGTTTTCATAGTACTGAGATTATAGGTGTTAGTTATCAACTTGGAGTAACAAAATTGTTTAACGTTCGTTGTAGTGAGTCAGTTCTCCAACTACTAAAACTTGTAAAAATGTGCACATTACATTAATAAATTATATGTTGTATGAATATCCAAGTTATGTAAAATGGAGACAACCATTTTTTTCTAGTTCTGTTACCTAAGATTATTTTACCGAATAAGAATTGTTTTAAGTACGTGTTGATACCTTAATAGTTTTAGTCCCTTAATTGTTTCCCTGCATACAAGAACTTCATTTAATCTTTTCAGAGAAAGCGACCCCTCATGCAAACAGTGGCACAGGAAAACCCATGCCCATAGAGAGACCCTGAAGCAACTCTCACATTTATTTCTGTCTATCTCAAACTCTATCCATTTGCTTCTAACTTTCAAACTCAATTTTATTCACCAAAGGAACAATTGTCTATGTCAGATTCGTACCAGAGATAAATATGTCAGTTAACTGCCATTTGGTTTCTGGGCTGGTCACTCTGCTTTGAACAAACAAAAAAAGGCAAAGGCAACATTTCAAGATATATTTTTTCTTTCTTTTTTCATTCTACATAAAAAAGACAGCATGGTTAGAATGGCTTGTTAAAAAAAAGGACTTAATTTCTTTCATTTCTAAGAGACTGGCAAGTTAAAAGCCAATGGTTGTAGCGCAGCTAATAAAAGCCCAGAGACAGATATTGGGGTAGGTCAGAAAAGCAAAACAATCAGCCACTGGCTCTTACCTCTACCTCAGTCTAAAATGGTGATCCTGCCTCCAGGAATCCTCAGAATGATATTGACTGAGATCTGACTCCTCCCATCTTATATTCCTCTTTAGTGCTGGGATTAAAGGCGTGCACCACAACCTCCCAGTTTCTATGGCAGACTAGTGTGGCTACTGGGATTAAAGGTGTGTGTCACCACTGCCTGGTCTGTAAGACTGATCAGGGTGGCTGTTTTATTGTCTGATCTTCAGGCAAGCTTTATTTATTAACATACAGATGAAATATCACTACAAATGGTGCTAATACTGCCAGTGTCTGATGAGAGGCCACATTCTGATTACTCTTATTGTCTATGTGTCACTTGATGGAGATAGTGAATGAACTCACTGGCTTTTCCTTTATAAGATGACAAGTCCAATTAGCAAAGGATGCTGATTCCTTTCACGAGTTAATTAGATCCCCAAAGATCCACTTAATATGATCACCTTGCAAAGTTAGGATTTTGATGTACAATTTTAGGGGTGGATGCACAAAATGATGTTGATAGAATGTGGGATATCGTTTTTGGGTTTTATTGCTGTGAAGAGATACCATGACCATGGCATCTCTTATAAAGGAAAGCCTTCAATTTGGGACTGTCTCACAGTTCAGAAATTTAGTCTGTTGTCATCATGCCCGAAGGAGAAGTGGCTCTGGAGAAGGAGCCTAGAGCTCTATATCCAGGTTGGCAAGCAGCAAGAAGAGAGACACCCTGTGTCTGGCTTGAGCATTTGAACTTCTATGCTTACCCCAGTGACACACTTCCTCCAACAAGCCCACACCTTCTGATAGTGTCACTCCCTATGAGCCTATGGGTACCGTTTTCATTCAAACCACCATGGGTATACATATAAAGGATATTAGCATTTTCTGATGTAGACTGTTTTAGGTAGCATTCTCTTTCTGTGAAGAGACCCCATGACTATGACAACCCCTACAAAAGGAAACATTTAATTGGGGCTTGCTTACGGTTTCATAGGTCAAGTTCATTGTCATCATGGTGGAGAACATGGTAGTATGCAGACAGACATGATGGCAGAGTAGCAGTTGAGAGTTCTACATCCAGATCCATAGGCAGCAAGAAGAGACAGAGTGAGCCATTGGGCCTGGTTTGGGCTTTTGAAACCTTAAAGGCCACCCCTCAGTGACACACTTCCTCCAAGAAGGCCACACTTACTCCAATAAGGTCACAACTCCTAATACTTTCAAACAGTGCTACTCCCTTTGAGCAGTCCAACCCCCAGCCTCCATAGGCTTGTAGCCATATGAGAATACAAAATGTATTCAATTCAACTTCAAAAGTCTGACTACTCTACTACAGTTTCAATACTGTTTAAAAGTCTCTCCTGAAACTTACAGCAATGTCTTCATTGTAACCCCCTGTAACATCAAAATGAAAGAGCAGGCTGGATACATCTAACATATGATGACACAGAACATATATTATCTTTCCAAAAGGGAGGGAAAAGGAGCATGGCGAGGAAACACTGGACCAAAGCAAAACTGAAAACCAGGAGGGCAAACTCCAAACTCTGCAGCTCCATGTCTGATGTCTAAGTGCTCTTCCAATCTCCAACTCCTTTCAGCTTCATTGACTGTAACACACGTCTTTCTCTTAGGCTGTTTCTACTGCCTGTCAGCAGCTCTCCTAAGCAGATGTCCTATGGCTCTGACATGTCTGACATCTTGGGGTCTCTAGGCACATCGAGGCTATCCCTGACAGAAGACTGGCTTCAGTGACTTTTCTTAGCCTTGGGGGGAATCTTTATATCCCATTTCTCATAATGTTGACTCTAAAGTCAGAATCACATAGCTGGAGTTGCTAAGTTCTGCCACTTGGTAGGACTGGAATTAATTCCCCTTGTTTAAACAAATTTTGATCAATCTTCTGTTTTTGATGATTTCCTTCACTGATTTTTTTCTTTAATTCCTTTTCTTATGTTGGAAGCTTAGTTGGGTTGGGTTTTGCTCTGAGGTCACCACTCCCATTGCTACATTTAGTATTGAACTTTAACTTTTTATCTCCTTGAACACTGCACTTAGCTCTGCTGAACTTCCTGGTGATCTTTTTCTCCTCAAATTGTGCATTTTGTATTTTCTTGATCAGTTTGCGCCTTTTCATTATAGATCTGTCTTAGAGTAACCATGTAGCAAAGTCAAATCTAGGGTGTCTTGAACTCTCTTCTGCCAATGTCATTAATCCCAAACTCTTTCATTTAGCACGAAGAAAATTTTTTGAACAAGAACAGAAAGCAGCCACATTCCTTACCAGAATATCACAATAGTCTTTTGGCTACACACTAATGTTCTTCTTCTCTGAAACAGCTTGACCCAGGTTCTCACAGTTCAAATCACTCTTAGCACCACTGTCTTCCACACTCCAACCTGTTAAGTCTACGATTAAAATATTCAACTCATATTCCAATCCAAAGTATCAAAAATCCACACTCTATCAACAAACAGCATGGTCAGGCCTGTCACAGTGTTTCACTGTCCCCTAAAGGATTTGGAAATCTAGTAGCACTATTTAAAAGGATTAGAAATTGTAAACTTGTTGGAGTAGGTGTGGCTTTTGGAGGAAGTATGTTACTAGGGGTTGGACTTTTAGGGTTCAAAAGCCCAAGCCAGGCCCATGACTCTCTCTTCCTGCTGACTGCATAGCCAGAAGTAGAGCTTCAGTTACTTCTCAAGCACCATGTTTGCGTATATGCTCTCATATTCCCTGCCATGAGGAAAATGGACGGAACCTCTGATACTGTAAGCAAGCCCAAATTAAATGCTTTCCTTATAAGAGTTGCTGTGGTCATGGTATCTCTCCACAGTAATAGAGTGACCAAGAGAGCAACTATTACCAAATACTAATTCTGATATAAAGTATGATGATAGATTTCCAATTTATTTAAAGGGAATTCTTTTTAAAGATGATTTTAAAGTCAAAAGGGAAAAATTTTAACATTACTAGTCAATTTTGTTTTGTATATTAGAATAAATTATCACAGTACATGCTTTAAAGCACAATGACCATAAATTCCTGTGATTTTCATCAGTTTTTATGTAAAATACAGCAAGATATAGATCAAGTTTTGAAAAGTAAGATAAATTATAAAACATCTTACATAGAACTAGATTATAATCTCAACCTTTTGGCATTAACAAGAATATTATATTGTGTTAATTTTTTCTTTAAAGACTGGACACTTATTCCTCCAAGCACAGAGTAGTTGTGTTCAAAGTAATTTAATTTGCCTTTATATTTGATGAAGACTATTATGTGGGTGAAAATTAAAATGTCATAGAAAGTTCTTTCCAATATTAAAAAATGTGACATTAGCTATAGCTTCATTGACACAAATTTATATTCTGCAAATGAAATATTTAACTTCCATCATAGATCTACTCCAATCATATCTTGTGTGACCATAATATTGGAGATGGTGACATTCGTTGAAGAGAGCAGATAGAGAAAAAAGTTCTCTTAAAGTACAGCTTTTAGAATGAGAAGTTATGAGGCTACAGAGAAAGGGCTAATAAGGAAATTATTTGAAATGGTGATTACCACACTCTGCATTTGTGCTTTTTGTAACAGTGGATGTGCAAACTGTTGTTAGTATCTGTTCTCCATACCTAGGCATGAGTTAGGAAAAGCACAAAACTAACAGTATTGTTATCTGTGCTGTAGTCCAGTAGAATATTACCTGTGATCCCAGCCTTATAAAAGGTAGGTGAGTTGTTTGTTTTATCATAGTGTAGGGAAGTTTTAGTCTCATACACATAAAGTCATATGCACATAAAGACCTTATGTCTGTGTTGCTATATCATTAACTGTCACTGCTATATGATGTTTTATTTTTATATATGTTTGAATTTCATGTTCTTGTAGATCAATTACACAATTAGACTTCCATATACTTAAAATTATTATTGTATTATTATTGTATGTATGTAACATGAGGGCCTGCTCACTGGGGTTTCTGTCCTGCCCAGTTCCCATATCCGGTAAGCCCCCCCAAAAATCACACAGAGATCTCCAGAAGATTATAAACTGATTGGCCCATTAGCTCAGGCTTCTTATTAGCTCTTATAGCTCATATTAACCCATTATTCTTATGTATGTTAGCCATATGGCTCAGTACCTTTTTCAGTGGGGCAGGTCACATCCTTCTTCTTTGGTGGTCTGGGCAGGACTGTGGGAAAAGCTTCTTTCTTCCCAGAATACTCCTGTTCTCATTGCCCCACCTCTACTTTCTATCTGGTTGTCCCACCTGTACTTCCTGCCTGGCCAATCAGCATTTATTTAAAACATGATTGACAGAATACAGACAATTCTCCCACACCATATGTATGCTATACGTATCTATATAGATATTTGTTTTTCCATATATATATGTGTATGTATATAAATGTCCCTCATATATATATATATATATATGGAGGAGACACATACACAAGCATGTAACACGTGGGTGTTCTATAGGTTACATGTGGGAGTATTTGCATATGGAGGAGACAATTACACACATATATAGCAGCACATATATATGCTATACATGTGTGTGGGTAAGGGAGGCACAGAATATATACATACATATGCATGAGGTAGAAGTGAGAAGACATGTAGTGTCTTTATGTGGCATCTATGTGTTAAGCTCTTATCATGAGTCTTTTGTATCAACAATCTTTACCAGCTGTGCCATCTCAGCGATCCTAGATATCCATCTATTTATATATAGTTAAGAACAATTACATCTATATTTGATATGTTTGTAACCAATTTTATTTTAAGATAGTTCTTTAAGTCAATTAAAAACACCGTGTTATGATAGTTTCAATAACTTATTTTTATTTGTGTATCATGTTTAAGAAGCTCTTGAATATTGGAATTTGATTTCCCTTCTGCTTTCCCCTAGTAAGTATAATACCATGAATACTTTCTACCAGTTTTCATTTGCTGTATTTTAAAAATCACTTTCTAAGGGTAGATTTCCAGAAGTGGAATTACTAAATAGAAGAAAACAAGTGTCTTGAGGATTTCTATTTCTCAATATAAATTGCTGTCATAAAAGATCAAACTAAAATTTATTTTTAAAGAATTCCGCATGAAGACATCATTGCATGTACCTTGCCTATCCTCTGATGACTATTTTTGAAGTCAAATATAATGCAAATGTAAATGCTGACAATTGTTAGTAAAAACATATTTATTGATATTTTCTTTGCATTAGTAGTGTGAGTGATGGTTTATTATGCATCTTCCCCCATTTGCAACATGTGTGTTTATATAATTTTCCAATTTAATCCCACCACATTTTCCGTTTTTAAAGAGGCAGAGCTCTCCACTCTTCTGTGACTCATCTGATCATGCAGATGGTGCCAACCATGAAATGATTTGTTTTCCTGAGCTGAATTGATGATTTTTCAGTGAAAAAAAAAAACTCAGGGAAATGAATTCTAAGTGATGTGGCTTGTCCAATTCCCAGAAGCATAATGATTTCAGAAGGAAGAGTTATTTTGGGTTATAGATTATTTTCAAAAGCAAAATATTTATACAACTCAAAAAGTCAGTTTTCACACACAAATTTACTCCTCTATGTTATAGAAAGAGTCCAGTTGTGAAATTGCCTCATATTTTTTCACCATTGACATTTCAATATCCTTTTATTTCTTTTGAATCTCTTTTTCTGTTTTCTTTAGCACATGCAAACCAACAAATACTGGGTTCAGACCAAATTTCTAAAGATATTTACTTAGTGATTTTTCCCCCTCTTCTCCAAGCTGAATAACAACAGCTCAGAAAAGCCCACACATGTGGGCTGCTTCTCTGCATTCTGACTTGGCATTCAGCTTTCTTCATTCCTGAGGCTCTTGTCTTCCTCCACATCTCACAGTGCCCCATGTATACACAGAGTACAGTCTCTCCTTAGTCACACCCACTGTTTCTGTAGGTGTTTGCTCACAGGTGGAAATTTTGAGGACCTTCGTGAGAACTACATTTTATGATTTTATTGATGTTTAGTTTGAGCTGTGTTAGACCTAGTTACAAACTAACATAAGTCTTTGTCATTTTTTTTTAGTCATGCAATCTATTGCTGTATAACCTTAGGAACTTCTCTGAGTTCAGCGTTATGAGGATTGAGTGGTATAATTAAAGAAGAAAGTTAGAACATTGCACAAGCAGGCAGGGATCATCCTCTAAGTAGTTGGGATCAAACATCATTGAAACCCTGCCAGTACCTTTGCTTGATAGTCTGTGTTTTAGAGGGGAAATAGCAAAAACATATTTTAGAAAGTGAAAAAAAAATGACAGGTAGCTTGTTTAATGAAATATGGTCAAATTATGGTTGCTAGGCTAACAGAACAATTGCTTGCTTCATAGCTATTTTTCTATACAAATTAATATCGGTCCCATGACACTGGTTCTATACAGTGCTAGGCTGACTCTGAAGAGCTGCAGACATGACCTTCAGCTAAGAACACCTGAAGGATGACCTACAGAACATTAAGCCAAGTTGGAGACCCTTTCCTAGCCAAGGCATGCACACCTCTGATTCCAGCTTTGAGAATTAGATGGGAAGAGGCTTGGGCTATGGTGTTCATATGTGTTCCTAAATCCCACTTAACCCTTGGGTGTTCATATGTACCCAAGGTCTTACCTTCTTTTTGGGTGTTCCTATGTATCCCAGGTCCCACATCCCTTTGGGTGGTCATACGTCTCCCGGGTCTCACCTCCCTTTGGGTGGTGTTCGTATACCTCCCCGTTTCCACTTCCGTAGGAGCTATCTTAGTGAATAGCGGATACCCATCCCCCTTCCTCTTGGAACATCTCTGAGTGTGCTCTGAGAATGTGACCCAGGCCGTTCCTATAAGTGTGTTCTCTCTGCCCAGTTCTCTATTTTTTCCTTTATATATGGCCGAGAATCCCAGCAGCGGAGGCAGCTGCAGAGCTTTGGTGACCTATTACAGAGAGAAACGCCAGACCTCATCTGGAAAACCGGGAACGGGCAAGCACCATTACGGGAACTTCATCTCAAAGCTTTCCGCCTTTCCTTCACAGCCTTTTCTAAGCATTTCTATATGTGTTCTCATATTTGCTAGAAAAATGGAGCGAAGAATAATTAGACATTTGCAGTGTGAGGGTGATTTTACCCTTAATCCTTGTATTGTACAATGATAATTTTCAATGCACATATGAAAATATTTTACTCATATTTAAAAAATCACTGAAGTTGCCTAAAGCATTTTTTTCCTAAGCTGAGTGTTTGTGTGCCTCTTAAATATATCTTCTGAAGCAAATCCCCCGATGTGTTAGTGTTAGGAAGGCAAGGCAACACATGCTCGTGAAGCAGAGCTGGTAAACAATTTGGACACAGCTTTCAGTAACTCAAATCAGAAGGAAAGATCTCTAGCAGGGAAGAGCAGCTGGAGGCCAGACCTTCAAATGATCCCAACAGGAAGTTGAGCTTTTGGGGAGCTATTAAGTCATGGAATGCATCCCTCAGCCGTTGCGTTAGTAACTTTAGGGTGAGATCCCTGTGTGGTGTCTCCTACTTGTTGAGAGGTTGAAGTAGAGTTGGGAAGCGAGTTAAACGCCATCATTGGGTCAATAATAACACTCTGTAAGATGAGAAAAGGAAAGAATGCCAAAAGGCAGGGTTGGAGGTATACTTACTCCCTGCAATAGGAATACAGCAGGGATGCATTGTGTATGCAGTGGAGGACCCTCGCCTCACAGGGAAGAACTGGTCACACAATGGAGGACCCTTAGTTCACAGGATCCTTAGTTCTTGGTCCACACGGTAGAGGACATCAGCTTACAAGACTTACCAGTCCCTTTACCTTCAACTCCCTAGACGAACGAAATGTGAAAATTAGGTTACATTATTTATAAATGACTTAGTGTACAGTGCTTTATTGGCTGGTTTGGGCAGGTTAGGACCACTTCTCGGCTGCCTGCCCAATGAGTATCCATACATCCCTTTTGCTCTCCCTGAAAACCTTCACATACTCACGCACAAGAAGTTTGTCCCAGCATCACAGGAGAATAAGGAGATCATTTTTACAGTCATGGTCAAGGAAGCATTGAGAACTTACTGTCGTTCAGGAAAAAAATTTTAATAACTGTGATTCTAAAGCAAAGGCAGTTTCATCGGAGAACATCAATACTAGTTTATTTTTAATTCTATGCTAACACATGGTAGTAGCCATTTAAGATATCCAACTCATTTTTTGATTGGGCATAATTAGGTATTATGAGCAGTCACAGAAACAGTATTTTTGTCAAAGAAATCCAATTTATAAATAGAAATTTTAATTATTTACGGGTTAGATAAACAGAACTTGAGCCTATTCTATGAGGTAAGATGTTTGTGAAGTACCTTTAAAAGTCTCCAAAATAATGAGCTCTGCAAGGGATAATTTGTCACTGATGGTATGAATCAGAAAGCAATGTGTTTGCAGTTTCTAAACTGCATATTTTATTTTCAGGTATGTTCCTCTTCTATATTACCTGTGCTGTAGTTCATTAACTGTAAATACAAAGATATTTATCAAAAGCATTACCATAATAGCTTTACCAGAGCAAAAACCCAAGAATAGAGTTTCTTGGGAAATACTGCAGGTTACATTATTTGGGGAAAATGTTGGTACTCTCTTAATTATATTGAAAGGGCCAATAAAACACAAGAATCTCGAGGTTATACATCTGTGGTGCTTGTTATTGAGTAAATTAATTAATTCATACTGGCATACTTTTATTATTACTAGGTTGAGTAGAGCCATTTAATTTCACTGAAATTAAAAACTATGCCTCCTGCAGGTTATTGTGAGAAATGGGTTTTAGGAAACATTTTACAGCAATCTCACTTCCTATTAGATGATCCTGAGCACACCGAACCCTCTGGTGCTTTCTTCTCCATGTGTTTGAACGTTCATGATGGCTTTTGCCGCACACATAATGACTTACTTCCCAAGGCACTCTTATCTCCCAGTAGAACCACACAGTTCTAACTAGTGATTTTGCTTCCTATTTATTGAAAACAACATAGTACGGGACCATTTCCAAGAGATGATTATTTGGTTCTTATATACTTCTTTGTTCAGCAGGTATGTTGGTTTCATTTGGACTCCCTTAGCTTGGAATCCTCTATTCTTGCCGAGAATTACTCTGCTTAGTGATACTTTTTGGTTTTTGAACATTCAAGCTGCTTCCATAAATCATACCAATTTATATTAGATGACCTTGTGGCAAAAGGTTATTGCCAGCGAATAGAAAGATGAAATCTGCTTAAACTACTCACTTTTCTATTTTTGATGAATCTTGGTTCTTAGCTATGCATAATGATACAAATGGACATATTCGTGGTTGGGGAAATGGAACCAAGTTCAATCCATTAAGATGGACTTATGAGAAAGTATCTTTTAAGGCCCCATTTATGGCATGTCTGAATTGAATGAAATGACTTATTTAAGATACATTGAACAGGCCATAAAAGTTTTGATTCAGTGTCATAGAGAAGGTCACATTGACTGTTAGGAGGGAATGAGTAAATGGGGAGCAACGTTACTAAGTTTGAGTCGGGCTGAGAGCCAAGATCCAGTGTGCTTCTTCATCTGCATTTTGTTCTGTAGACAAAAAACCCATGCTATAGAACAATGGAAGTGGTATGAGAAGTTGTAAAACTGTGTGCAAATATAGTGCCAGTTCAAAATACAAACTATCTAAGTAGCTGACTTATAAACTGTGGTCTGAGAGGTCCATCGGTGGCTGTCTCTTGACAGAAAAGCTGAGTACTTAGTAGTCATAGAACCCAGGAGACTGGATGTCTCAGCAGTCCAATCTGGTGCTGGAGTGTTGGAGGATTCCAAGAGAGCTTCTGACCTTCAATGTATTTGGGAATCCTGAAGAAGTATGTTCTAATACCAGGGAATGAATAATGCCTCAGCAACAGAATAGACGAACTTGACCGTAAGAGTGAGGACAAGCAGGAAAAGGCAAAAATCTCTTTTTCCTGTGTACTTTCATCTGGGATATCACCAGAAGATGTGGCCCAAATATAGAATGCATCTGCTTTGAATATTATGATTAAGAATTCCCTCAGTGAAGTGCAGTTTGTGTTTCTGTTGATTCCAGATGCAGTTAAATTTACAACCTATATAGTCATCACTTTGGGGTCTTTCCCTTGACCACTTTCTGTTTCTTGGCCTCCAGGATGTGAACTGCTCTATGTACTGACATTTCTGGAACCATAAATCTGAAAAATTTCTCTCCTTCCATACATTTTCCTTTCATGTATTGGTCATATAATCACAGTGACTAGAAAATCCATTAGCATAATTTTAAGGTCATATATTTGTGTCCAGTAGTTTCTGCATGAAAATAAGACTGTTACATGATAACATAAAGAGACATAGCAAGACATAGTTAACTAGGGCTGGTGGGACAAACCTGTAATTACAGGTTCTTGAGAGGCAAAGACCATAAGTTTAGTGTCTGCCTGCACTACAAGTCTTACCTCAGTGACATAAGGAGATCCTATCTCAAAAAGAAAAATCAGGCCATATAGCTTAGTGTTACAGCACTTACTTAGAATATATGATGCTATAAACTCTATCACTACCACCCTCAGTAAATTATAGAAATATAATTTTATTTATTTATATGCTTATTTTTGTACATATGGTTAAAATAATATTGAGCATTATATATTCTTGGACACCAGATCTCTGAATTTAATGTCATTATGTGTCTTAACAAATAGCTAAAATAGGATTTCTAGGAAAGTTTTCAGTATATGAGTCATACATTAGTGGGATCATGTTTCTTCATCATATTATTGTAAAATTCAAATCTTAAAACTTGAAAGTCTTAAAATTCAGATATGTCCAACCTGTGGTTTGTGGGCTGCTTGAAGCCAAGAATAGCTTTGACTACAAACAAACAAACAAAAAACCAAAAACTCGCTTAAAATTATGTTTTTTTGCAATCTTTTAGAATTAACTGTGTGATTTTAAGAACTTAAATTTCTTTCCTATACTGTACATTTTGTTATATTATTTCCTCTTCCCAATACTTCTTTATCCTCCCAACCTCGGTTCTCACCCCAAATCATTCTTACTCTTTTTCTCTCTCTGCCTCTTTTCTCTGAAAAACCATGAAAAACAAAGTACGTAAAATACAAAACCTGAAAATCAAAACAAACATTAAAAAAAGAAGAAGAAACAGGAAAAAAAAATACCTACCAAACCAAACAAAAGGCACACAAAAACATGGAATGTGTTTTGTGTTGAGCCACCACTCCTGGGCATGGGGCTTACCCTGGAGTGTGGTTGGTCGGCCCACCATGTGGGTGCTGGGAACTGAACCTAAGACCTTTGCAAAATCAGCGAGTGCTCTTAACTGCTCAGCCATCTCCCAAACTCTTATTTTTAAATATACACATCTTCCTTCGAAACATTACTCTTCATTATCACCCAAGTCATTTCCGTTAGATATGTCTTCGTTTTATGTTTGGAAAAGTTGATTTAATTCAGGAACCAGTGTCTTTACTTTTAAATTTGGGTATTGCATGATGGGAGCTTCAGCCACAGTTGTCTAAGAGAGAAAAATATAATAACCCCAATGACATGTTCTTCTTTCACAAATAGGTTTAGAGACTTCAATTTGTGATCTCTTTCCTACTTGGTCGAATACCACTAACAATATATTATAAAATAATGATATAATTCTATATTTTATATTAAATTGTGTGTGTGGAGTTATACCAGAGGAAACTTAGGGAAGAGTGATCCTTTATTTAAAATTTGAATTTAATATTTTATAGAGTCTTTTCTTCAGTTTCAGCATATGAAAGAATATAAAATGTTTCCTCAATTTTCTAATTGTAATTTGTATACATTTAAATAAGTTCAGTGGTGTAGAAAATAAATGAAAAATACAACTACAATATCTTTATGGGCATGTATCTCCTTGGTAATTATTTTTTATTTTGCTGCATGTGTATGTATGTGCATGTATGTGTACATGTGTGTGTGCATGTGTGTGTGTGTGCATGCACACGCATTTGTGTTATAGTATCTCACAATGTAGAGGAGGATGGCCTGGAAATCACTCTGTAGACAGGCTCAATGTCAAACTCATGATCCTTCTCATGCAGGTACAGGATTACACAAAATTAGTTTTTGTTATTTTTATCATCTGCAGCAATTCTTCTTGGTTTTCCAAAAAAAAAGAAAATCTCAATGATTTTATTCTTGGAAAGTCTTTACCATCCTTCTCTTACTTAATATTGAGGAGAAAGAAGTAATACTAAACTCATCTAGTTTGCTCCTTTCCTGTATTTAAACTGGCGTTAGTTAGGCGACCCAATTAGAAATAACTAGCAAGGATGTCCATTCGCAAAGCAAATATAATCTTATGTTTGGATCACAGAATTTGAGATTAGGTCAAGAGAAGAAAAAAAGAGAAAGGCATACTAATGAAATTATTAAATTATAGAAACTAAACAACTCTATTTGCTTCATCCACTTATCTTCTTGTTAGTTTTATTTCTTCATAAGTAAGCGAGTTTTTAAAATTATATTTAGAGTCAAAAGGATTTCTTCTTGAATACTTAACATCTCAAAATGTAATTAGCCTTTTATTTCTTTTCTTTGTTATAGATGAATGCTTGTATTTATTATAGTATCTTGCCGTAACACACAGTAAAGACAATAAATAAACCAATTATAAGAACTTATTTCTTTTATTTAAACTTAAACAACACAGGCATATTGCCAAGGTGAAAAATAGTAAAAAATTTTAAGGAAACTTCAGTTGCAAGAAAACTAAAAATACTAATCTCTGTATCACTTTAGTGAAAGGAGACAGCAAAAGACAGAATATAGAACAATAGGCATAACAAACCCCAGAGATGATTTTACTGTAAACAGTCCATCAAGAAGACAGAAAAGTCCAAACATTTCATTGGAAGAATACGAATGTCTTGCATGTCGTTAATAGAGATGTTATCCCATTTTATCATTTTCAAACATTAAAATATATCAGCACTCTTAGAAATTAATTAAGGTTTCTTATACTCCTATGCTAATGAAAGAAATTAAAGCAGTGAGTAAATTATACTGCAATGTAGAGAGTTAATACCCTACTTTACACCATATATTTATTTTGAACTAATTTGGAGACAGTGTCTCATGGTTGTCATCTATAGTGAAGACTTAATATTGATCATCAGAACTTTTAATCCTTATGAGCATTTCTGAAACCCCAAATTGAGAAAGGAGTATATAGTTTAAGTTATGTTCAAAAATGTCCTCAATAGTGAATTTCAAATTGACTTAATTTTGATGCTGATTTAATCACACCTATATACAAACACATGTGCGCGCGTGCGCGCGTGTACACACACACACACACACACACACACACACACACATTTTCAAAATAAGGTTATGTGAAACAGAGGCCATTATTGTGGCCCAGAACCTGTGGCTAGATGATCCACTGACTCTGTAGACTCTAAGAGCTGACTACCACTGTTCTCCGACTAAAGTGAACACAATGATGAGGTGACCTTGACTGACTGCGACAGACGAGTACATCTTTCAACCCTTCTCAGACAAGCTTTGCCTTGCCGTAGTAGGCACACAAGACTTAAAATTCTATGATTGTGTACAAAATTTGTTTTCTCAAACGTAAAATTTGTGGAGTAAACGTTTCCATTCGATTTCCTATATCTACCAAGAATTTATTTCATCTGGATTTATGAAAACTATTTCTATTGTGACAGATAACATAGACAAAGCTATGTTCACCTAAAAGATAAAAATTCAATTGCAAAGGGTGTACGTGGGAGAGATGGTTGTTTCTTTGCTCTATTCCATCATGTTATATACACCCATCTCAAGTATCATTATTGTGTTGATAATGCCCGCCCCCTAAACTCTCAGGATTCAGAAGGACTGCTATAGCAGGCGAAAACTGACTCAAAAGATCTGAAGGCAAATGAAGTAAATTAGCTCATATAAGTCTTTTCATCATGTTCTGTTTATTCTTCCTATGCTGTCTCCAATGCTCTCCTCAATTTTTTTTTTCTGTTTCCTTTTGCTGTTCCCTTTCAATGTTCCTCCCAATTCCACAAGGCTTTCAGTTTGTATACTCGCACAAACACTATTAACAATTCTCTAGTAAGTAACAAGGATACCAAGCATGCATTTCTGAGGGATAACAAGATGGATAAAGTAGGCACCAGTTGTCTTACTACTGTTGCAGAGGGGGCGTGGCTGTGAAGAAAATGCAGCAGTACTGTTGTATTCTCTGAGCGCTTTTTCTTCCCTCCTCGTGACTGGGAACATAGCTTCCTGGTAACCATGGCAGCCATCATAAGCAGAAGGAAAACATCCCCTCCCCCCATTCCCACGTATTCCCACCTGGGTTAAGCAACCGAGGTGCTGTGGGGGTGCTGTATCTGCTGGCATCCTGGTGAGAAGGAATTCCTCTCTCTGGGGCTGGTTTAGCAATCTAAAGCTTTTCTTCTTGTACTTCTATGGGTAAAAGCACAAACAGTTAATTTTCTGACTAAGATCTTGTGTCAATGAAACTGAGGTAAAGGTAAGTATAGAATATTAATAGCTTGTTAGGGTAGAGCAAAAAGCCAGTAGGTTATACTCTCCTGAGCTGGGCTGTTGGGAATTTTAGGGCTTCCCAGACTTGTTTAGCCGTAAGGGTAGACATGCTGTCTCCCTTGCTCAATGCCTGTCCCTTTGAGGCACTCGGCCCCTTCCTTGTCAGAAGTCTGGTCAATAAGGTGGAAGCAGAGTGTATGCTTTCACACCAGGGCCCCACAGTGTGGGAAAGGTCATTCAGTTGCCAGGCAAGAAAAGTCATGTTTAAAGAATGGTTTATACACTGTTGGGATGTTTTGGGATGAATCCCACTATGGAAAGGACGAAGGTTATGGCTTCACAAGATTTTTGCAGAATTGAAAGTGACAATTTAAATGACAGGTATTCATTCCCCAAAGTTCTGCAAATCGGAATTCTCATTACTAATGGAGTATGCAAACTATTGGAGTATACTCCAATATATAGAGTTTGTATAGTGATCTGTCAGCTGTACTTTTCCTATATAATGCTTGCGGCTCACAGCACATCCAAATGTTCTTTCTCTCAGGCAGATCCCAGACAGAATTATTATTACTAGTAAAAATGTTCTGGGGCCGGGAAGTGGTTGTGCACGCCTTTAATCCCAGCACTCTGTGAGTTCGAGGCCAGCCTGGTTTACAGAGCTAGTTCCAGGACAGGCTCCAAAGCTATAGAGAAACCCTGTCTCAAGAAAAAAAACCCAAAAATAAATAAATAAATAAAATTTTCTGTTTCATACATTTCCTCTTGTTTGTGACATTGTCAAACTAAATAGTTAATTCTTTAATAATTTATGTTACTTGTCAACTGATTGAACTATGTAAGAATTTATAATAATTTACAGGTACGTTATATTCTTCTCAAACCTTCTTGCAATAAAGTAATTGATTGCTAAAATTTCAGATAGCTAGCTACAAAGAAACTGGAAGTGTGACGTCTGTCATTCGCTGATAGCACATCCTGCACGAACCAGTGAGAAGCTCCAAGGGAAGGAGGGCCCATCTGTTGCACCCCTGCACAGAGTGATCATTCCTGCGACATTCACAGATTTCCCAATATGAAGAACTTAAACAGATTTTGCACAAAATTTCTAAGATGAGTTCCATAGAGAATTAAAATTTAATCATTCAGCATTGTAGAATGTGACTGGAAAATGATAAAGAAATCTTAAGAACAGTTATTAATACCCACATATTTAGAACTGCTTTTCAGCTTAATATCCTTCAATTGATTGTGAATAAATATCATATCAGGCAAATGGGGTTTTTTGTACAACAATACTTTTCCAACTAACATTTCTTTGCTCTGTAGTGAAGCAAAATATAAAATATTTATGAAAATATTTCAATATAATACATTTAATGAAATATATTCTTTAAATTAATTTCATATACTGTTTTGCCTTTTCAAAATGTCTATGAAATAGCTTTTATAGCTTATATTTACTGATTTTTAAATGGAATTATGCTATGATAGCTGAAATAATTCTGACTTTTTTTCTAATACTTCCAATGGATGGACTGTTTGGTTGGAAGTGACACCCCAGGCCCCTGGCATCCATATGTACAAGGAGTCTGGAATGTTTGGTGGAAAGTTCCAATCCAAGTCCCCTCCCCTGGGAGTTCCTGCAGTCCAGACTCCTCCTCCAAGAAAACCCACCAAAAGGTGACCCCTCCCCAGGGAAGGTCTAGACCACTCCCATAGGCTATTTACAATGCCCCCCAGAGAACGAACACGTGATCTTTCTGGTTCTTTCCTCCTCTCTGTGTTTTTTTTTCGGGGGTGGGGAGGGTACGCGGAGCTTTGGCATCCATTAAACCTGGACTTCTGATTCCGTCTGATTTGAATTATTGCTATAGCATCGGCAGAGAGGCAACGGCCAAAAAACTTAACATAGACTTTCCCCCTCTTTAAAAACAGTTTATTGGAAAAATCTGGCAAGATATTGCATATTTTTTTTCTAATCACTCTTTTGGACTATTTGTCAAACAGAAGAGTTGTAACATAACAGCAGATCAGTCTCGGATAGCTATTCTCAACCTCTGAGGTTTTGCAGAATAAACCCACAGAAACACCACAAACTGCCTACTATGACCCATTTTGGTCCTAAAAACACATGTTTACTTATTTGTAAAATTTACCATAACAACCGAAAATATTCTTCGCTAAGTTTTTTTATTAGCGTGCAGATGATTTTTTTAAAACAGTTTAAGTCCTTGCAAACCTATTACTAATTCCTTTGCATCTGTGTCCTCCATGGATTTTCTTGTCGACTCTATCTTCTCCTTATTTCAAAGCCCTCATAGTTTTAAAAAGTAAATTAAATGTGCTTGTGTTGTGGTCAGAAAGACAGCAGGAGGACATTTGGTAACCATCCTAAGGGCCGCCCGCTGTCCGAATTGTCAAGTGGAGAAATGCCTGAACCTCTCTCTTTGTGAAGCTCACAGAACCTCTCAGGCTGCTCACTGAGACCTATTTTCCTCTTTCTTTCCTTTCGCTCTTGTTCGGGGCTTCTGAAGCCCTAACCAAGTTGGCTTCCTTTGTATGTGCAAAGCTGCTTTTCTTCCTTACGCTGAGGGGATGCACAGGGAAAGTGCTTTACTGGTCTGTGGTTTACTTTGCTATAGAGAACACTATTTTTTTAAATTCTTTTCAAATATAAAAAGACACGATGTTTTTTAAATTTATTTATTTATTTAAAAAAATTATCTTTTTTCATTTTACATACCAATCCCGTTTTCCATGCTCTCCCTTCCTCCCACTCCATCCCTCCTTCTCCCATCCACTCTTCAGAAAGGGTAAGGCTTCCCATGGGGAGTCAACAGAGTCTAGCACATTGCTTTGAGGCAGGACCAAGGCTGAGCAAGGTATCCCTCAAAAGAGAATGGGTTCCACAAAGCCAGTACAAGCAGTAGGGATAAATCCTGGTCTCACTGCCAGTGGCTCCGCAGTCTGCCCCAGCCATACAACTGTCACCCACATTCAGAGGAACTAGTTTGGTCCTATGCTGGTTCCCTTGCTGTCAGGCTGGAGTTAGTGGGCTCCCATTAGCTCAGGTAAGTTGTTTCAGTGGGTGTCCCCATCATGAAAACACCATATTTATCTTCTTCTTTTCTTCTTTTTTCTTCTTTTTCTTTTTCTTTCTCCTCTTCCTCTTCCTCATCTTCTTTTTCTTCTTCCTCCTCTTCCTCTTTATTTTTAAACTCACTGCCTTTACTGGCCTGCCTAACCAATAATGGCCCTCTACTGTGTGGCTGCAAGCATTTTTCTCTGATATAAAATTTTCTAATTTTAAACTGAAAGACCCTCAGAGTGGTCTTGTCATCGAGGAGCCCCCAGACTCAATAACCAGGCCGTCAGATGCAAAAGCACGAGGTTTAATTCCACGGTTGCGCAAGCGGGTGCCCAGCTTCGGGATAGCTAAGCACCCCGAGTATCCATGCAAGCAAGTTTTTATAGACAAAATCACAAGTTTTACATAAATTATAATATGGGGTACGGGTACAATTGGGATTGGTCTAGATCTTCAACCCAGAATGAAATTAACACAGTTCAGCCTATTCCCAGAAAAACCTTGAATACGTGACAAGCTGCCTGTTCCATCGTGACTCAGTTTACAGTCTGGTAATCATTCACTATGACCGGTTCTGATAATCATCTGTTTAGAAGAATGTGACTGGTCCTGATAATTGCTAGCCTTCCTGCCCAGGACTGTGACCAGTTCTGATAATTGCTAGCCCTCCTGCCC
>PVIU01001191.1:0-196451 GCA_004026605.1 Ondatra zibethicus | reverse complement strand
ACTACCTTAAGAGACTAATTTCTCAGCATTATAGTCACATTGTAGACTACTTATTGGCCCCTGGTTGTTACTCGCTGTTGAATAGAGGCTGTACTACACAGGGTTGCAATTGGCCCTGAGTATATGGAAATGTAGACACTGATTTTACTTCCCTTTGATTTCTGCTCATCAGAAGTTCCCTTGTGTGTGTGTGTGTGTGTGTGTATGTATGTATGTATATGTGTATGTATATGTATGTATGTGTGTGTATATTATATATATATAGTGTGTGTATAAATACATTGCACATTCACCCCTACACCCCTGATAATTTACCCAACTTAGATCCTCTTGAATTCTCTTGCATTGGGCCCTAGGTTCACTCATTTCTAACAACTTATACTTGCAATGTTAAAATATGCTTCACAAAACCCAAGTGACATGTGAGAATTTTAGACAAAGCATCCAACAGGAAGTGCCTTGATGTTTTCTTTGGTGCATCGGGGATTCACGAAACAATATTCAAAGATTGTTTTTGAAAAATACTATTTCTGAAAAAAAATAGTCCCTATTTTGGGAGGCACCATATGCATGGCCCCAAACAGTTTCATTAAAAAAACTATGCAAATTTTATTTTCAGATGTTCAAGTAGGTTTCTAGAGCTCTGAGCAAAAGACTTCCAGAGCTCTCTTTGCGTGTTTGTATTTGCTTAAGGAGTGTAAAGTGTTTCAATACTCCCAATGTTCAGCTGAGTTTCAGCAAGGAGTCTTCTGCCAGAGAATCCAGGTTTATCTCTTTAAGCCCTTATTTCCTCAAGGCATTCTTTGCCTGCTGTTCTTTGATGTTGAGTTATTTGGCCTACCGAACAGGAAGGAATGATGACTTGGGAGATGACTCAATGTTACTGGCATGCATTGCTCTCCCTGAAGACCCCATTTGGTTCCCAGCACTGTGTCAGGTGGCTCAGAATCCCTTCTGACTGCACTTCCAGGTTCTGACACATTCTCCTGGACTCCTTAGGTACCTGTATTCACGATCGCATATACCTTACCTCTCTCTCACACACAAAATTCAAAATAAAAAGGGAAATATTTAAAACAATGGAAGAAGAAATCAATGTATGCATCAGATGCTATAACAGATTATAGAAAAAAGACTTGCTGTTAATATCTTGACACCTAAAAACATAGTAAATGCTATTAAACAGTAACACCATAGCCATCTTTATATATGTTATTTCTCAGAAAAGTCCTTCCTAGGCCTTTAACCTTTCTTGTACGGCATCACAACACAACTTGCAGACTATGTACGCAGATGGTTCATCAGTATAAGCCCTGCAGTGCACCAAGTAAAAACAAAATAATGTATTTTCTTCCCTTCTTCTCTACAATTATTACACATAAAATACATCTGCATAATAACAACTATATCATGTGGAAATTGTAAGATTTAAAACGGTATTTACTTTAGAATTCTAATATTATAAATATTTACACAATTCAAACTAATTCATTATAAAATTAAATAATGCAATGGCAGTCGAGAAATAAACCTGGTGGAAAGGGATGTAGATGTTACACATGGGAACACATTTAGGAACTATTGGAGTAATGGCACCTATGAGATTCTTGACAGTTGACATTTGATTAGATCAGTGGCATACACACATAAAAATATGTCAAGTGGTGTATGCTAAATATGTGAGGTTTGTTGTGGAACACACAGAAAAATATCTGCTAAGTTATGAAAGTCATCTCAAAATTAACAGGCCTGCAAAGTATAGAGGGTCTAGTAGGTGCCACAATAAAGGAATGCACAATTAAGCCTTTTATGATTTCTCAGTCACGAATATCTTCAACCAATAAAAATATTGTTAATTGTTTTAATTTGTTCTTCTCTCATCTATCACATCCCAACCACAGTTACACCTGCCTACACTATTCCCATTCCCTTTCCCACCTCCCCTCTCAGTGAGAACTGCTCTTCCTCCATTTCCTTGCAGAAAAGGGCAGACCCCTCCAGGGATATTAATCAAACATGGCATCTCCCCCAAATTAAGGCTGGATGATACAGCCCAGTAGGAAGGAAAGGATCCCCAAAACAGGCAAAAAGAGTCAAAGACAATCCCTACTCTCACGGTTTAGAGTTCCACAAGGACAAGCTACACAACTGTTGCATATGTGTAGAGGACCTAGGCCGGACCCCCTACAGGTCTCCTGATTGTTAGTTTAGTCTCTGTGAGCCCCTATGAGCCCAGGTTAGTTGGGTTTTCTTGTGGTTTCTTTGTCCCCTCTGGCTCCCATAATCTTTCCTCTCCCTCTTGCTCAGCAGTCCCTGAGCTCTGCCCAATGTTTGGTTGTGGGTCTCTGCATCTGTTCCGGTCATTCAGATGATGGTTATGCTGGGCTCTGGTCTAGAAGTACATCAGGGTATCTTTAGGAATTATTTCGTTAACTTTTTTTGTTTTGTCTGTTTTCTTCGCCAGTCCTGTTTGGTTGTATCCCGGGACTCTGGGCTATCCAGTCTCTGCTCCTGGTCATCTAGGCAGTGTCAAGCCTGGGTTCCTACTCACGCCATGGGCCTCAAGTTGGACCAGCCATTGGTTGGTCACCCTCACAAGTTCTATGCCACCTTTAGCTGCACCCGTACCTGCAAAGGACACTCCACCCGCCCAGCTTGCAGGCAGCCCAAATTGTATGTCGAAGGTTATATTTGGGGTCCCAGCCCCTCAACTGGAAGCCTTGCCTGGTTATAAAAAGGGGCCCTTTCAGGTTCCATATCCCCCATTACTAGGAGACTTGGCTAGGATCAGCGTCAGATTCCTAGGGGTTTCCATTGCACTAAGTTTCTACCTTGTCCCCCAAAGGCCCCCAATTCTAGTTGTCTCTTCCAGTACTCTTTCCCTTTATCCCCCTTCCCTGCTCTTCCCATCCCCTCTGACCCCCAGTTCACCCACAAGATCGCTTCAATTTCCCCATCCTAGGGAGATTCATGCATCCCCCTTGAACCCTCCTTTTACTTAGAATCTCTGGTTCTGTGGATTGTAGCATGGTTATCCTTTATTTTACAGCTAATATCTACTTATAACTGTGTACATACCATGTTATTTGAGTATCAATGATTTGTATTTTTAGTATACAATTGAATTAGTTAGTTATTTAAATCATTTCCTTATGCTAGTGAGATATTAAATTAGTGTTATTGTAGACATCCTATTACTAGTTTTCTAATTGTCTATACAAAGAAGTTAGGTTAAATGATTATCAATGAATTACTTAAGAAAAGTACATATAGCTCAAAATATTTCTAATGTTATATATGATTATATGTTCACAAAAATTTAAGCATAGGTACTCTGCAGATATCTATGAAGAACTCTATTGGTCATTTGCATTTTGAATTAAAAAATTAAGGTAGAATATATTTGTAAGGAACCTCTGGTAATTTCCACCCCTAGCTATTTTAAAAGCACTGCAATGCTGCCAGTTTTTCCAAGACTAATGACATAAATCCAGATATTATTTTTTGAAATTTAGAAATAGAATGAGTGTAGGCTAATTTGTGAGCACACTAATGGGAAATAATAAAATAAATAATCAGGAAAAGATATGTGCAGAAATCATGTACATTATAGCTTCATAGGAAGATCCTCTGCATTATTTTTATAGCTAGTACCTATCAGGCATTTTAATTTTTTTATTGCACATGACTATTATTAAACTGATAACAATTTCATTCCAACGTTTTGCTTTTATCATTGTGTGCCAAAAATGTCCTTTTATGAATTCAAGACAATTACCACAGTGTTAAAGTTAATGCAAAATATAAGATAAAGTTACATTTAGAACATTTTCACTTCCAGTTAAACTATTCTTTTCATGGGTAGACACAATTTTTCTAGTAATGATAAAAATTAATGCTGTGTTTTTCATCAAGAAACACAAGATGAATTTGAGATACTTATGCAAGCTGAGGTGGGAAACTGTCATAGTAATAATTCAATATACAACATGGCAAGTGACTAAGAAGCTAAAATTATTATTTTTAGTTTCCATATAATGACAAAGTAAAAACCTAAGCATATAGTATGAATATTCTTGATTTATATCATTGATTCAATTCTACATTAATAAGGATGGAAAATAAGAATAGGTTATTTACTTTATGTGGATGAGTGTTTTGCCCGGATGTAAGTATGTGTGAAATATGTCTGCCTGGTGCCTGTGGGGGTCGGAAAGAGCCATTGGATTCCCTGGAACTGTGGTTAAGGACAGTCGAGAGCCACAGTGTGGATGCTGGGACTGAATGCTGGCCCTCTTTAGGAGCATCAGATGCTCTAACCACTGAGCCCTCTGACCAGCCCCATGAGTAAAAGTTTGCAATTACTGAAGAATAAAAAACTTAATATAGTGACCTTTTACTGTAGCACTTTTTCTGCAAGCTCTCAATTTAAAGTGGTTTCAGATCATTTAATCATTCAGAGCTTTCTTCTTTCCCAGAGTCCAATTTTAAATTAAACTATTAAGAAATATTTCCATATTTTCAGAGTATGTACCCTACGGAGAAATGTTTTTAGTTAATTCTTGTGGAGAATTCGTGCAAATTTAAAAACATGAGAGAAACTGATATAAATGACTGAAAATAACTGACTTTGAACAGTGAGTGGTAAATGGTGTCTTGAGATCACTAATATTTTGCTTAGAAACACAAATAATAAAGTCATATTTTGACTGAATGTATATTATTGTAATTTTGGTTTTGGAGATTAGGCAAGATTGAACATTTGCAACAAAATGTGCAAATACTAAAACATATATTGTTATAGTATAGCAGTATACAATTTACTTTTTATATAACTATTGATGTGGTTGATGGTTTATAAAAATTATACTTTCAACATGGAATTTCTACATAATGGCTGAGTACTTGGTTCCGAAATGACGAACTGTTTGTGAAGGGTTAAGAGATATGGCCTTGTTGGAGGAGATGTGTCTGTGAGGGTGGTATTTGAAGTTTCAAAATTCTATGTCATTCCAAGGTAGGTCTCTCTCTTTCTGTCTTTTGCATGTGAGTTAGGATGCAATCTAAGTACCCCAGCACCATGTGTGTCTGCCTGATGACATGTTCCCCACCATGATGCCCTTAATGAGCTTTCTCCTACAAGTAGCCTTGGTTTTGGTGTCTTGCCATAGCAATTTAACTCTGAGAATGCTATACCGATACCCATTTATAATATAACACAGATAGTAAGAGATGCATGAAAGTAGACTAAACACTCGGAAAGTTCAACAAAATTCATTTTCCCTATTGTACCAACTGGAATCACATATAAAATTTGTTCTGACCAGGGACTGTGCAATGTGATTGGTATGTATCACTTCATCTTGTCATTGCAACGATCTGGTGTGACATATTTTATATTCTTCAACTTGAGGATTTTCTAAGATTCCAGTCTTTGCAATTCAGATTTGTTCTGCTTTATCTCCAAGACCCGTTTTTTTTCTATTTCTTTTTAAAATAAGTCTAGGAATAAAGAGTAAAAGGAATGAATTAATTGTCCTCTAAAATCCCTCAATAAAGTTGTTGATCCATGTCAGCCAACAGATGTATAAGAGCTTAATATATTGTAACCTACTAATTAATAACTAAGAGAAAAGAAATGCCTGGTGATAAGTACTGAAGAGACACACTTTTTCATGGAAGACCTCTTGGTGTCATTCTGAGAGATATGTCCATATTTTCCATTTTTAATGCAGTGAAGGAATATGTTCCAGGAGGAATATCTTAAAGGTTAAAAAGAATGAACGAATTGTCTTCTAAGATCCCATAGTACAGCTGTTTATCCCGATAAGTGTGTGTGTTTGTGTGTATGTGATAGTTGTAAAAAGGCAATAACGTAAAGCAGACGGCATATTACATAAGGATGACAAAGTCGAGAATGCAATCTGCTCGACTATCCAAGGTAACATAATTGAGGGTGAAGTGGGTCATGATTGGAACACTTTGTTGTGTAGACCCTGTCAGAGAAATGAAAATACGTATCCAAGTGTGCTTGGGAACCTTAGCATTCAGAAGGGACACCACATCCTCTGACGGTCCCTGAGAAACAGTTCCTCTTTAGCTCCGGATCCTACGAGGGGAGGTGCCAAGGCTACCATGGGAATGGGTATCGCTCACGGACTCTGACACGGAAGTTGTCCTCTCTGGAGTTCAGTATCGCCAGCTACTCCATGTCAGTGCTCAGCCCCACTTGGCAAAGATCAGTGCACTTAATTCACGCTGTCTGATGACTGGATAGAGATAACGAAGACGTAATTAAACAGGAAATGGCTCTCAAAACGTTTTGGGTTATCAGCTCCTCTTTTGACAGTATTTAAAATCCTCCTCCTCTCTCAGCCATTCTTTATTCAGTTTCTACTACATATCAGACGACCTCCTAAGCCCCGACACAGGTGACCTTAAACTCTTCTCATCATAAGTAAATGTTGCTTTTTGCCTCTAGGCCCCTGACCTCTTCCTTTACCCCTAAAATCATTTGCTTTAGAAACCTTGTAAGTACTTCCTCTGCCCCTTTGAAAAGTACTCACGTTTACTTAAGCTCTGCTGTTTTAGAGCCTCCGAAACATATTGCTCAAGAACCCTGGTGACCACAGACTGCAGAGACGGTTCCGCAGTTAAGAGCACTGGCTGCTCTTCCAGAGGACCTGGGTTCAAGTCCCAATACTTCAGTGATAGCTAACGACTGTCTGTAACTACAGTTCCAGTGGACTCAGCACCCCCAAACAAACATGCAGGCAGGCAAAATGTCAGTGTACGTAAAATAAAAATAAATCCTTAAAAAACCAACAACCTAGGAACCACTTCGGAAAAACAGAATTGTTGATGAGGATAGCGCTTCACTCTTCCTGAGTTGGTAGGAGTCTAAGATCAAGTGCTTTCTTTTAATTATCAATTATTTCTTAGACAATTTATTACATGTATATTACATAGTCTGCTCACACTCATCCAGCCCACCTTCTCTTATCCCCCATCCTATTCACACTAACCACCCTAATTACTACAAAGAGTTCTCAAAAGAAGAGATCCAAATAGTTAATTGAATTAGCCATCAAGGAAACGTTAATTAAGAATACTTGAAGACCCATTTCACTCTAGTAGGTACAGCTATCATCAAGGAAAAAAAAAAACAAGAAGAGAAATTTTGGCTAGAATGTCTGAGAAAAAGAAGAATCCCTGCAAAATGTTGGTGGAAGCATACATTGACAAAGCAGCTGTGGAAATGAGTCAGGCAGTTTCTGAGAGGCTAAAAAGAGAATTGCCACAACCAACCTCCTTGGGCATATCCTCAAAAACAACTTGCATTATAGATTCTTGCAATCCACATTCAATGCTTTTATGGTCACAGGAGCTGAGGGAAGGGGTAAGCTCAGATCTCCCACCAACTGAAGGGATGAAAATGAAGACGTGGCACTTACACACATACCTGAAAAGCCCATCCAGCTGTAACAAAAGCAGTAATTTTCAGGACATTGAATGAACCTGGGAAATTAAGCTGGGTGAGGCAATCCAAACCCAGAAAAACAAACATCACTTCTCTCTCATGTGTGACTCGCAGCTTCTGAGTTTTATACTTGCTCATTTAATGGAGGGGGGGGGCTGCCTGTGAAAGCCTGGAAAACTGAAAATGGAGTGTTACTGGGAGCACAAATTGGTACTGAGGATCGTGAAGAGACCGGATGTGACCTGAAAATTCAGGGATAGAAATACTGTGGACTGTGAGGAAGCAGAAATGTGATTGGGGACAGAGAAAGAAGGCAGAGCCAATGGGAAGGCCAAACAAACTTAAGGATGTATGGAGTAACACCACCTTGATTAAAACTAAAAAAAAAAAAAAAAAAAAAAAAAAAAAAAAAAAAAAAAAAAAAAAAAAAAAAAAAAAAAAAAAAAAAAAAAAAAAAAAAAAAAAAAAAAAAAATATTTGAACTGTGAATTTGGGAGTAAGTTTATTCTCCACCTAAAACCAGTTTGTGGAGAGGAGATTCAAAGGTTAAGAGATAGGACAGTGCTTTTTAAATTATGTACATGTTGTCAAATCCTGAATTTTAATTCCAAGTAATAGTAGCATTGGTAAGTTAGGTGGTATACATAGCAGACAATGCTAAAAAAAATAGCTGATAAATTTGTAAGTATAAAAACATGGGACTTGTTGCTGATATGATATTTTCTAAGAAAATCTTAGGAGATGCAGGAAAGCTAATGGGCAAAACTAAAGTGCAGTAATGTAGATGGCGTGTTTAATACAGTGTTCCCAGACTTAATTCAGAACTCTGAGGAATAAACACAGTCAAGGGAGAGAGTAAGTGGGAAGGTGATCACCAGAATTCTTGGGATCAAGCTTTGCCCTGTTTTACGTTACCCTGTGGTATGTTTTTCAGGCAGTGTCTTATTTCCAGACACTCTATTTCACAAACAACCTTCGACTCAAATTTGTAGAACGGATGACCATCCCTGGTTGTACAAATCAATGGCATTGCCTGTCAAGCCATCAGCCATATAGCAGGAACTGATAAATAATTTATTTCTGAGAATAGTAAGGGTGGTACTCTACAGATTTATCATGGTGGATTGAGATTACTAAGGCGCAAGGAATTAAAGTCATATCCTTACAACCTGCCCAAATAATTTATCAGACACACCAGGCCACGGAAAGACTGTATGGACCCTTAAATAGTTGGACCCTTGCCATTAATATGGTGACATTCCTACTAAACTGTCCTTTGACAACCCTTGTGAGGGTACACAGATATGAGCCTGTTCCACCTTAATTGGTGGTCAGAGAGTTTGAGTTTATTTTTGCTCTCTCAAAGTTGTTGACAACAGGTAGCTACAAACAAGAGATTCTGATCTAGAGTGTGGTTAATTCATATTTTGGGTATAGAGGTGCATCCACGTCACCTGGATCAAAGGTTGGAGAATTCAAGTCTATTTTTTTTATATCATATTAATGTAGTCTGTTCCCTCTCCCTTCCTCTTTTAGAGTAGAGTACATAAGCATGTGGAAATAAATAAGGATGGATTCAGGATTCAGTATTCACTGAATTTCCCTCCCAATGCTGTTCTGTGTTTCTGCCTCTTATTTCTCTCATATTTATATTCCTTTTGCTTAATAATTCTAATCCTCATGCTCCTACCCTAGATCATACAAATTTCATCAAGGCTGCTCTTCAACACACCCTGCCTGTGAGTCAATGACCAATAGGCAAAGAACTCCTGATTATTCCCGGGCCTCAGCTTGATTCCACTGTTGAGACAAGTACTCAACAATTGTCTGCCTGTCATCCTATTTTCCTGTCTGCACCTGCCATCTGTCATTCCACCCATTCATCTTGAAGAAGACTTCCTTTTCTACTGTGTATGTAGCTGGTCTCAATACTCAGCTTCCCTCCTAAATCTTGGACCAGCAGTGCCTTGACTTAAAGCTTCTACAGCTTTTCTGTATCTTGGTTTGATTCTTTTATCAGTACAGATGCTAGTCAGTTTTCTGTTAGCTTCTCTGCTTTTCAGCACTTCTAAAAACCATTGACCTTCCGTTCTTAACCCTTCATAGTCATCCCATAATCTATATGTATACATACATATAATAGCTGCATGAATAGATAGGTAGATAGGCAGATAGATAGATAGATAGATGGATAGATAGATAGATAGATAGATGGATAGATAGATAGATAGGTGATATACACACACATACATACATAGAAACATACATACATACATAAGTAGATAGATGTTAGATGGATAGATTGATAAATAGATGATAGATAAATACAGATAGGAATATTTATTGTGTCATCACACAATGTATAATTTGAGAGTTGACACTGGAAATCATTAGGCTGTATTGCTATTCCTGTAGAGCAGAGTATCACTCAACCTTCACGAGAGAGGCTTCTTCTAGACGGTAAATAACAAAGATATCCACAACAGGACAATGCACAGAAAGTAAGATCCCCTAAATGGGATTTCTTTAGCAAAACCCTCCCTCAGTGGTGAGAGTGTTATGTAAAACAGAAAGCCTGTAAAAGCCAGAGGTTCTGGATGACTCCAAAGAAACCAATGTGTTCCAGACATAACAGAATTGAATTACATATAAACTTAGAGTCTGTGATAACATGAACAAGATCAGCACCAGTTCAAACTGGACAAGATCCCAGCATTGAGAAAAGGAAGGGAAATCAAAAGTCTCATCCCTAACTGAGAAGCTATCTGCAATTGATACTTGCTAGAAGATTGAAAATCAGTTTCCTCCAATGGAGTGTTACTGGGCATATCAACTACCCCCCCCCCAGAACAGGCTCAATGCCCAGAATAGTTGGCCAACACAAAATGGAATCTCAGGCTTATTTTGTGAGCCTTTTGTTTTGCTCTGTGTATTTTTTTGTTTTATTAATTTTTTTTTTGCTTTTTTTAGTTTGATTTTCATTTTGATTTTTTTTTCACTTTTTTTTAAAAGAGAGACAAACAAAAAGAACATAAAGTTGACTGGGTAGGGAGGTTGGAAAGATCTGGAAGGAGTTTGGTGGGAAAAAATTTGACCAAAATATATTGTTTCAAAATATTAAAAAAAAACAGAAAGAAAGAAATCAAGAGTAGAATAAATGCACCCATGTTCACTTTGGCCAGTCACCAAGGGCAGAAGTAGTGTCTACCAATTTGCTGGAAGTGAAATTGTCATACCTTGTAAATTTGTATAGTTTATTTAATTCTGACATGTAGAAAGACAACAGTTCATCTGTGTTTCTGACAAAGTACACTCACGATAGGGACGTACACTTGGAAATTCAACGATTTCTATCACTATTTTGCCAACAGATAATTGGAAAAAGATGTGATGAGCCTCATAGTTCATCTTACGAGCAAGTTAACAGTTCTCAGATGCCAATAAAGGGTGAAAGACTCTAATAAAGATTCCAATAAAGTGTCGGACAGCTCACTATTCATGGTCAGAATTGTATCTGGAGTCTTAGTATTTGGGAACTTATGCACTGAGTGATGGTTCTTCTGGGGCAGATTGCCAATGCCATGATTTTCATCACAAAAAAAAAAAATCTGGGACTTGGGTGAAACAAAATCATTCCCAATGTGCATGAAGTATGTCTCCTTTTGTTTCTAGGTGAACCATCATCTCTAGCCTCCAACAAAGTTTATTATCCAAGCTTTCTTGAAATACAGTGTGGAATACATCCACTCAGTGCTTCACTCAGAAGATATGAGGAAATGTGAATGGATCTCCTTGAGTCTTGCATAGGTACCGGTATGAAAACAATCAGACACTTAGTGGTTCTCAGCTTCGTTCAGCTTGTTGATATTTCAAAAGGCAATAGACGCCTTGATTTTGAATAGTTTCAATTTATGAATCCAACATGGGCTACACAATCATTGAAAGGAGCCCATCACTTTCTTTGTACATTCAAAGAGAGACAAACAAAAAGAACATAAAGTTGACTGGGTAGGGAGGTTGGAAGGATCTGGAAGGAGTTTTGTGTGAGTGTGTGTGTGTGTGTGTGTGTGTGTGTGTGTGTTCATGTGCACTTCATGAGATCCATGCTTATGTCAGAGGACAATTTTTTGGAGTAGATTTCCTTCTACTTCCCACCCAACTCAGGTCATCAGGCTTGGTTGCTAGGGCCCTTACTTGTAAAGTTCTCTGGTTAGCCTTCTATTACTTTTAGAAGTTAGAGGTTTTTTAAATGTATATTCTGAAATATGAAACAGATCTTTACACATTATTTATAATTGACGTTTTAATCGCCCAACTGATTTTCTACTTTGTTGATTAATGTTTTGCTATTTTTGCCAGCACACATAGAAAAATACAACTCATTCAAGTTTTTCCTTTTGCCTCTGCTAGTTAAAAACTACCAATTCCTAGGCCCCTCTCCTAAACTTGCTCATTAGATGTGACAGCTCGGTATTAAATATTTACTCTTAAAAATTTTGCAATTCATTTTTTGAAAATGTTGCTTATGTACTATGGTTTAGAACATTTTCATCGCAGATATCTCAGAATCACTGTGTTTACACGTAAGATGTAAACAGAAATACCTTCAATAAAATGAAAGAAACAAAAAGAAGGGATTTCATGACAAAGCTGAGTAAGAGAGTCAGATCCTTAGATGTATCTGGGAAACAATCAGAGTCTTAACTTGGAGCACCATGTAGTCAGAGGATACTGGCAAGACACACATGCTTCATTGTAGGACCTAATACCTCAGGGATAGGGAGCCACAGCTTACATTTTATACTGAAAGGGGTTTGTTCCTGAGGAACCAGATTTTTTTTCACTACTAGAGGGCCAATAACAGGCTCTGAGACATCTTATGATGGGAATGCTAGATTTAGAAATGACCTTGTCGACAGATGGGTATCAAGACTCTTTGAATCCTGCCCCAACCAATTTACATCATAAGGCATTATAGGAACCACGATGTTTGCTTCTGGAGCAGTCATCTTGGGTGAAGAATGCCTGTAAGTGAGAGCATGGTGGGCCTGCATTCACAGCAGGGAATTCTCCCTACTTCATAGAAGCCAGGAGGAAGGACTTAGACAGAAAACGTACTAATAGTTCATAATTAATCAAAGCATTGTGTTTTTGCCCTTATTTTTGAAGAGTGCACATACAATGAAACCATGTGCTCCTAGAGATAATCTGTTACATAATACCATATAAGATATAATAAATAAGCACAATTATAAACATATTGTATAACTGAGACACCAGAATACTATGACCAAGGTTTAAACATAAAGGTCTCATTTTTAGTTCTCAATCACTAAGAAAAGCCATTGTTCTAGCATGAGTATTCTTCTAATGAGAAAGGTAGACCACCCTACCAATCTTCCCCAGCATTTACAATGTGCCAGACATCACAGAGGGAACTAGAATATAATCATGCATGAGGAATGAAGAATGAATTCTTGGCTCGAGAAGTTTACTTCATCTCTACAGTCTCTCAAAAGATTTTAGTACCAGGAAAATTCAGGTGATATACTGAATAGTAAGCAAAACATGAGGGGAAAATTAATTGACTTATTAAAATATGTGGCTTTGTTGTTTGTTTTGTTTTTTGAGACAGGGTTTCTCTGTACCGTAGGAGATGGTCTTGTAGACCAGGCTGGTCTTGAACTCACAGAGCTCCTCCTGCCTCTGC
This sequence comes from Ondatra zibethicus, assembly GCA_004026605.1. Taxonomy (NCBI): domain Eukaryota; kingdom Metazoa; phylum Chordata; class Mammalia; order Rodentia; family Cricetidae; genus Ondatra; species Ondatra zibethicus. The sequence goes on along the minus strand of PVIU01001191.1, from coordinate 183,261 downwards.
CTCCTGAGTGCTTGGATTAAAGGCGTGCGCCACTACCGCCCGGCTTAAAAATATGTGGCTATTGTTAAAAACTTTTGATTAATTTTGCTCTTATCAATGTAAGAGTTACAAATTACAATATAATTTTGATGCAGACTTACAACTAACATTGGGTACACATTTAAGGACTAATATAAACAATGGCTTATTATATGTGCCTAATGAAAACTTCATTAATATAATAAACAGAAAGATTTGAGAGGGAACGAGAGGATGATTTTTGTAAATATCCCATTATGTGAAGTAGCTATCATTGTTGGCATTCACCCACTGTGCCACGAATTAGAATCACCAGAGTATAGATGGACCTTCAAAGGAAGAGTTGTTCTGCTTGTCTTAATTGGTGTGGGAGGACCTGCCCTGAATACGTACAGTACCCACCTTCTGGTACAGCTCAGGTGAAAGACAGGCGGCAGCAGGAACAGAATTCTGCTCTATCCTAGACCTGTCCTCTGGCCTCATTGGATTCATACTACTGCTGGTCCTGCTTCCCTTGCTGAGATCAGGATCAGACTGGGACTTTGCATTGTTGCTTTAGGACCAGACTCCAGGAACCTTACACGTTTGTGACACCAGATTGGGACTGTGGGTGCACCCAGCCTTGTGAACTGAGCAACGGCGAGGGCATCAACCTCTCCGGTATGGTATGGGACAGACACTCTGGAACCCCTCTGACTGCTTGAGACGTCCACCCCCTACCACAGGGCAATCCGGAGTTTCTCAGTCTCTGGGGAGAAACAACCCTTTACTATTTTAACACGAGTTAAATTCTTCAGTTATTTTAATATACGAGTTCAGCCTGCAGGTTCTGTTCCTCTAGAGAACCCTGATGGATATACCTATATATGGTCTCTCCACAGCAAATGTTAGTGGGAAAGGATCAGATAGAAATGGGTACTTGTGTGCCTCCTGTCGGTGTGGTTGCTTCATACTGATGGTCCACTCCGTAAGTGCAGCATTTTAATCTTAACTGTGCGACTTGATTCTTCTTAATCAGAGTCCATAGAAAATCCATGCATGAAGCTTGTCTGAGAGAGGCTGAGTTCGCATCTTGCTTCAAACTCTTTTAAGACCTGCGAGGATGTCTCAGTCAGTAAAGGGCTTGCCACCCAAGCGTGAAGATCCCAGTTCTGATCCCTGGCACTGACTTAAGAGCTGGTCAGGGAAGTTTGTATTTCTATATCTGAGGGAGCGGGGAGAGCTAAGGGGGAACCTGGTGGGGCATGAGAGTTCACTGGCCTGTTGCCTTAGCTGGCCAGTGATTTCCAGCTTCTGTGAGAGATCCTGTCTTAAAAAAATCCAATTGATGACAGCAGAGGAAGTCATCAGACATTGATCTCTGGCAATCATTTGCACGGGTACACACTGGCACACAAACACATAGGTCCATGCACACGCCCTACACGTACACTTACACACACACAAAGAAAATATTTTAGAGATGATATTACTATCAATAAAACATAGAATCTAATAGAGAAGCGTAGAACCAACACAACCATTCAGGTTTTTGAATGGCATCTGTGATTCTGCATTAATGAATAAATTCTTTTCTTGTTGTGATAGTGACGATGAGAATGATATTTTGATTTTTATTGAACATCTTTGTCTTGTGAACAAGTTTCAACCATTGTCAGAAATCATTCATTAATCAGGGAAAAGAATGCCTTGGAGCCCAGCGAAAGAAAAATGTACCGTTTGTAATCTTTCTTTCCACCTCTCTTCTGCAACATTCGCAGTAAGCTGAGCTGTATTAATAAGCACTTTTGTATCTTGAAATCACCTGACTCTGGTGGGGGGATGTCGGAAACGAGAGAACAACGGTGCTGTTAAAGCCGGTGGTTGTGTGATTGCAAATGTACTGGCAAAATTCCCCCTTGGTTCTCAGCAACAGTTAACGTTACCTTATACGGCAAAATGGAGCCCATAGACAGTACTAAACTCCTCCATCGTGAAAATCCTGCTGAGTTACCCTGGATTATCCGCAGTCATAATGTAATCACTGTTGTCACACTAGGAAGAATTAGCAGGCTGTAAATGAAGGGTGGAAAAAGAGGCAGAAGTTGGAGCGGCAAAGACCTGGACCCAGGACGCCGGAAGCCTTTCAAACAGAGGAAGTCTAAGGAGCCAGGGGCTTTCCTAAAGCAAGGGTGCAGAAAAATTCCCCAAAGGTCACAAAGCTCGGGTTAGAATTTGATTCTAGGACATCTGACCTCAGAAACTAAAGATAATTAATCTCTATGTTTTGAGTAATTGTTTTCTGCATGTTGTATCAGCAATTAGGAAATTAATTCAGGAAACAAATAAATAAAGAATACTAAGGTGATGTCTTCATTTGTAATCCTGAAAATTCATTTACTCTGGCAATCAAACACTTCGACTTCATTTAAAAAAAAAAAAAAGGCTGTAACTGCCCGATAATGCCTTTATTGCATGAAATTAGCTGCGGAAGTGGGTTCTTGCTCGCAGATAGCTGCCATGGTCTGCCTGGTCAGGCTGTTCTTTTACACAAACATCCCTTGTGGACAGTAATACACGCTACCTGAGATCAGAAGAAGGTGTTAACCACGGAAGCACGTTTGTCGTTCTTTGTGGGAAAATTGCTCAATGAATTCAGTTAAGAAATTAAAGACTGTCCATGTCTCCCACCTTTCCCTGAAAACCTGGGTAACTTGGAGTACAATAGCTGAAGATTGTTAGAACGGCCACTCTCAAAGTCACAGCCCATTCGTATGTGAGTGACGCAAAGAAGAGGTACCACCGAGCCAGGTGCTGGTGAGGGCGTCACACGGGTCTTAGCCAAAGGGCCAAGAAGCAATACTGAGAAAGCCTAAAAGGCAGCAATTTTATTTTTCTTAAATTAGTGACATTAGTACTCTAGAGTGACACAAAAATACTCTGAAAAAGTGGGTGAGAAACTTCAAAGAAGAGATAGTGAAACAATGGACCTCTCATTATATTATTCTCCTTTGTCCAATCGCAGTGGAGAGATGCCCGGGTGAGAGCGGGTAGACGACATTCAGTGTGATGGGCTTCCGGTGTGAATCCTGTCTTGAGAAGCACCAATTATTAACCTTAGTACTTGCTGTAGGCACCCTTACTCACCGACATCCTTTTTCCAACTTTTCCTTGAATAATGAGAAACTTGAAAGACAGAGATTGTCTTTGTTCTCTGTAAAGTTCAGTGATTGACTTTCTGAATTACTGAGTATTAACATAAGAAATATGAAATCGTGAGATGAAGCCCAACATAATGTTTAACGTCCTTACTGCGGTGCTTGGCAGTCATTTTTCAAACTTTCGGAGGGATCGAATCTATTAGATTAGGGCCCCTGTATTGCCATTTGTACGGCTAATATCACTCAGTGTGCCGGGGCTGGCAAAGGGAGACAGACACCAACAATACACAAGCAACAATGGAAGCCCGCGAAAGAGGACAATGGGAAATTCAGTCAAGCTGCTTGAGAGGAGCTGCGCGTCCTGGCAGTGACAGTGCTTAGTGACAGACGTCAATATAGCTTAACTCCTTTTATTACTGCCTTTCACAGATCTGCTTATTTATGCCAGTAGTGAAATGGCACTAGCTTGTGGCTTATTATCTTCAGAAAAATCCTACATTTATTCAGATAATTTTTTTAGGGACTGTATTTTCTTTCTTTCTTTCTTTCTTTCTTTCTTTCTTTCTTTCTTTCTTTCTTCCTTTCTTTCTTTTTTCCTCTTCAGTCTTCTTAAATTTTCCTTGTTGAAACCATACTAGGTGGCCAAAGAGAATACCCTATTTTGTGCATTGTGAGAAAAGACAAATTTCCCTCAGGGCAATGTATTTTGAGAGAATACCACAAAGTGCTCACTCTTCTAACTTGAAGCAGCTGTCTTTCTCTTTCCGTCCCATGGCTCTGGCTTATTCTCTTTTCTAGGACTTTAATTTAAAACTGTGACACCTTCCAAATCTGGGTGTAGACAGGAATAATGAGTTTAAGTGAAAAAAAATTCACCAATATTTTTTCCCACGAGACAAAGATATGGCAAAGGTAGAATGGTAAGTGGAAATTCTAGATTAAAACACTACTTTGAAATAATTTTAGAAATCTTGTTATTGTCTTTTCTGTTTCTTTCATCTTAGTTTTATAATTTTGTAAAAATTGTGTGTGTGTGTGTGTGTGTGTGTGTGTGTGTGTATGTGTGTATTCATGAAAGTGGATGGGGGGGTGGGGGAGAGAGACAGTGTGCTGGTGTCCATGGAATCAAGGAGAGTATATTGAATTTATATGGACACTGAAATTTATTTGGGTAGTGACAAGCAAACAGGTCCTCTACAAGATCATTATGTGCTCTTAACTGTTAAGGAATCTCTCCAAGCTGCCTACTTCCTATTTTACTCAAGTCTACCTAACATAAAAAACTCGTTTCTTTGTGTGTGCTTGCCTTCTTGCATCCTTTGTATACTAAATATTTAAGTAAGAGAGAACAGTGGGGAATTATTCTATTCATTTATCTTTGGTGCTAATTGCTGTGTAATCTTGGAAAAATTATCTTTTTATTCAATGAGAGTATGATATTTAATTGTGAACTTGATATGATCTAAGATTGCATGGAAAGAGTCTCTAAGAGGTATTTCAGTATCAGGTTGGTCTGTGGTCATATCTGTGGAGGATTCTCTCCCTTGCTTTATTTGGTACAGGAAAATATAGCTTGAAAATGTATCATACCACTTCCTGGCTCAGTTCCCTTGACTACATACAAGTAGAGAAAGATAGCTGAGCATTAAGGATGCAAGCTTATTTCTCTCTTTTGGCTGTAACTAGCTGCTTCAATGGGCTATAGTCTGTGTCTGGGTGATCATCTCTGGAGGCTCCCCATAAAACTGTTTCACATGAATTAGCTATGGCTACTAGAACAGAAACTGGGGAGAGGAGGTGTTTTAAGCGGCTTGGGATAGCAAAATATAGGCAGTAAAAAGTGAGAATATTGGGGTGGAAAAGTTTAACATGGAGGAAGGTAAAGGGATTTGGAAGAAAATAGGAGAGGGCAAAATGGTTAACCAAAATCAAGACATCATAGAAAATCCATAAAGAAACCTACATTTTTTTAAATCTAAGTTTTAAAAAGTACAAAACGGGAGAGCTACCCTGTAATGCTAGACAAGGCTGTTCCTAGAAACACTGATTTACTAGACAAAATTTCAAATCCCAGCCGAGGAATACTTCTGCAGGAGTTGGTCAAGAAGGCTTGATTGCCTAGCAGAATTAGAAGATGAGACCCAATCACTGAAGACACCACAAATCTCAAGCACAAGATGCAGAAAATACAAGTTGGAAAACAGATGGGAACTTCTTCTCAAAAATTATTTTATTTGGGGGGACTTATAATATAGTTACGTCATTTTTTTCCTTCACTTTCCCACCTCACAACCCTCTCACCTTCCCTTTCTTGTTCTTTCAAATTCATGGACTCTTTCTTTTCATTAATTGTTGTTGCATGCTTATGTGCGTATGTATGCACATATATATTATGAAATACTCAGTCTGTATGTTCTTGTACAGATGCTTTCATGTTGGCCATTTGGTATTGGATAACCAATTAGTATGGTTTTCCTCGGGGAGAGAATATGCCTCAGTTTCCTGCCCTACTCCCAACCCCCCGGTCCACTTAAGTGTGTCTAAAGCTATTATTCCTACATGCTGACAAACTTCAAAATGCTGGAAGACGCTGTGCAGATTACTTGGGGGGAGAAAGACATCAATGTCCTTACCCACCTGTGAGCCGCATACCAAAACTCATAAGTGCTCAGCTTAACTACTGTGGAGGCAATCAACTATCCACCGGATTCGAGGTCCACTACATGGGAAAGGGTTCATCGATGGTACCATAAGCCCAAGTAAGAATCCATGCTTGGAGAGATCGTATGTTCACGCGCAGAACTAATTACTGTTGTTTCACTCAACTTTTACAGTGTCAAGCTGCCTTCTAAATTTTTATGTTTATACACATGGATAGAATCTATTCTTAGCCTTAATCAGAGAAGACTCTTTTGTTCAGGCTGTTCAGGATGCTGAGAATAAGTGACTGTTGTGGACTCAGCCCTAAACAATACATTTACATCACCCGTCTAAGACTCAGGACCCACCTTGGAAGATGGGGCAGTTAGAGAGTACGTAAGAACTGGAAGATAGAGTGCAAAACTAGAAAATGCCCTCATATGGACTCCATATAACCAACGCATTCATGGTAGCTTGACAATTGCAGCTATCTGCACTAAGACCCCAAGGCTGGCCCTGTAGACATTCAGTCATAGAAACGGTGGGGATCCTGGAGTATGCCCCTTGCTGCTGAATGGCTATTGATAGATTCTGAGTGAGGAGAAACCATTGTTTTCAGTTGTGTAGCTGCTGGTGAACCCACCAGGCACCATTGGATAGATACAAATCTGTAATTATATAGGTACCCTTGGTTTAAACTTGTGTTAGAAAGACATTTATAAGAAAGAAGTGGAGGGGCATAGGGTAGAAGGGAGATATGAAAGGGTGTAGGGGAAGAGTGATCAACATATATTATGTATAGGTTTGAAATTGTAGAACACATTTAATTGGTAAAATCATGTTATTATGATTTGAAAGTAAATAGAGGCTCATGGCGATGAATGAAATAATATAATGAACTTATATATAACAGTTTTGTGTAATATGTAATGTGATTCCAGGATCTTGGGAAGAATAGCTCCTGCAAATAAATAATCATCAAATATTTCAATCACGTCAACAAAATTCATTAATCTGAGAGTTATAGAAAATATGTCTAAATTACTTTCACATCTGTATTTCTTAATATTTTCTTACAGATGAAATTTCCTTGAAGATTCTGGTCTCACACTCCAACTTTCTGCTAGCGATAAACCCAGACTTCATGTGGATTTTCCCTATCTCTGCCTTCTTTTCTTTGCTTGAATGTTTACTCTTTATCCTAGTAAGTAATGTGATTTCAAGTACATTGCTCAATGTTTCCTATCAACTTTTCCCTGAATTATACTTGTTTTATAGCAAGATACGTGAACTAAACAGGCTGGTGCTTGCAAATCTTTGTAGGTGAGGGAATAGAAGAAAAATATCTAGAGTTCTTGTTGGTAAACAAGGAATGAGATGATAATCACTTAAGTTCTGTTTCCTTTCTTCCTTTGTCATTTTCTACTATCACATTAACATAGACTGCTCCCTTTTCTAAATTAAACAGTCTTTAAATTTTAAGAAAAATTGCACCTCCTTTCATAAATTGTATCTGACATAACCATGTTTATATCAATTATCTGTGTTTGTCTCTTTTTTTATCATATCTGCCTGTCTATCATAATTTTGGTTCTTATTGGCAGTACCCATTTCGCTCCTATTTGCCTATTATGAGCTCTTCAAGCTCTTTATGTTATTGCTCCTTATCAAGAGAGTAGTGATTTGAATATGGAGTCCTGATATTTGTTTTTCTCTGCTCTACAATTAGAAGTGCAATGTACGGTGGGTTATTAACCACTGTATGACAGTTCTCATAGTCCATATAGATTGCTTGCTTTCTGGAGAGCTGAATGTGAGATTTCCTGAGGAAGTGGAGGTATATAATGTCTGCCTAGTCCTGGCTAATTATGTTCCCATAAATATCAGCCTTAAACTACAGCTCTCTGTTGACTCATTTAAATAAAACTGCTACTTTCTCTGTTCTCTAATGAGCTTTATTTACAGATGTATGTCCTAACTTGGTGAACTGGATGAGATTTAATTGGAACTTGAAAGAATGAGATATTTCTGATGACAAAAGTAGCGGTGAATATTGCTGATGAGAAGCTGAGGAAGAAGGAAGGATGTCTGAGATGCACAGCAGAGAAAGAAGAAGGGAATGTCTGAGATGCACAGCACAAAAGGAAGGAGGAAGGATGCCTGAGATGCTCAGCGGAGAAGGAAGAAGGGAAGTTGTCTGAAATGCACAGCAGAGGTATCACATGGTGATGTTTCAGTTTGGCTGCTAAGCTGCTTTGGAATGGTTCTCATTCTCCATATCCCATAATTCCAAAAACAGCATTTAAAAATGTGTAAAGTTTGCTGAACTAAAAGCTGGGTGCACTAACTCATATTAACTGGTGCTAAGGCTGACCCAGGAGTGTTTTAAGGGGTTTAAAGACAGTCTAAGCTATAATATAAGACCATCTTAAAAGGTATCAGTCTTGTAAATGCATGTGCTCCCTAACTAATACCTCCTTAGACCCTAAATTCTAATTAGAATGAGAAGTGTGAAATGCTCATTGCTTCTTGATTGATAAACATAATTTCCTAGTATCTGGAGAAAGAAGATATTTGAATAATGAAACTTGAATATAAATATTTGTGAATTCAAATTTAGATTCCAAGTAGATGTCTGCCTTGTGTTTCTGGAAATACGTGCTTCCGATTGGCCTTCTTTTAGATTCATGTTATTTTTGTTGAATCATACCATAAGCACAGCTATTACCAATTAAATTCAGCTCAAAATATCAGTTTTTTCACATAGACTAGGCTTGACAATGAACTTTAAGTTAGCAACAATTCCATATTTGGTTCAAATACAACTGAATTGTATGACCAAAAAGAATATTTCTAATTTAAGTGAATTTATGTACATACAAAAGCTTTATAGAAGGCTTTAAAGTAGAAAATCAATCAATTTTATGAGCATAAAAATTTTGAAAAGTTGTGCATTGTTTTCTTAACTTAATTCTCTAAAGCTAATATTTCATTCAAAACATTTATGAATTCATCACTTGTATTCCCGGCACAAATACATTAATCATAAAGACAATCCCTAAAACGTATTTCTATTTTATGTAAGCCTAGATTAAAGTTGGGAAAAATCAATTTGTCAGCCTAGTTGTTATGCCTAAAAATAGGATATCAATAGGTACAAAAATAAGGAAGTATACATGAAAATCAAGCCAAACTAGACCTTGGATAGATGGGAGGAGTTCAGTGTTAGTTAACAGATAATGCCATCATGAGAGATATACAATCAAACTGTCTCAAGGCAGGAGAACCTGTTCTAGATCTGAGCAATAATGGTGCAGCCCTTGTTTTTCTGATACACCAATCTCCTGGCATTTTTCTGCAACACCGCTAAGCTCTCTGCATGGTGTGGTACTTGAAGTATTAAGGTTACCGTTTTAAAGCTGTCATTGCTATCCAGACTCGTGAGATCTGTGTCTTTCTTTCATTTTGTGCACCTCTAGACTCCTGTTACCGTGCCAGAGCTGATGTCTGTGGGTAGTTTCTAAGGAGGAGTTGGTGGGAGGGAAAATCTTAGAGGCATGTGAATCGAATCAGGAACTTCAAGATTCGTGATATGATTATGAAATAAATAGGCAAAAAGCATATTAATGACTATGCCACTGAATAATTTACATTTAACTGTAATTATATTTTGTGTGTCTGGATATTTTGTCTGCATGCAGGTCTATGTACCGCATGTGAGCTTGGTGTTCAAGGAGGTCAGAGCTGGTAGTGTGGTAACCTACGATCCAAGTTACGGATGGTTCTGAGTTAGCAAATGGGTATTGGGAATCAAATCCAGCTCCTTCCTTTAGGAGAGCAGCTAGTGCTCTTAACTACTGCATCATCTCTCCAGTCTTAATAATATTAATTAAGAAGCTATTTTCTAATAGTAACTGAAAAGTCATTCAAGAGCTTAAATGTGTAGTATACTAGTACTTGTTACAAACAGGAAAACAAAGGTAATTGCAACAACTTTGGCTTGGTTATCATGTGTCCATCCTGTGTGCTGTATTTACATACTCTAGTTTGACATTCAGAATGAAATAATACCTTAACATTAAGTGCGGTTAATGAAATAAAGTCTTTGAAGATGTGTAAGTGCGCTATAAAAGTAAAATTTTAAATCCTTATTTTCATTATAAATGACTTCACAAGAAAGGGGGAATTAGACTTGTGTCCCACACCTAGAAATATACTGTATCAACTGATCTAAAAGAGACAAAATGAATGTTAATGAAGAAGCAATATGTACAAAGCTTAGTAAATGGCATTAAATAAATATAGGAAGATGGAATAATGCCCAACATACATTCCCTGTGGGAATGTTGTTGCCCTTAAGAGGGCAAAATTGATTTGCAATGAGGAAAAAGAAAAAGGAAAATGTCTAAGATCTTTCAATGATTTACTGTCCTACAAAGCTGAACTATATCTGACAAGGTCTTTTGTCAATTAATATTTAGTTTATTTAATTAAGTAAGTAATATATTTTAAGTAGTTAAATTGAAATATATTTTCCTATGATAGTGAGAAACAGATTGAAAAATACTGGTTAAAGGTGTAAAAAAGTTGAAAAAGTTCAAGAACTGTGCTGTTCCCACTTGTTACAAATTCAATAACAGTGAATTCAAGGCAAAAACATTTATTTCGACTTCTTTAAAAGATGAAACATTGTTAAGAGTCTACTGATGACAGTGCTTTGTGGCCGTGGCTGCTTGTTCATAAATGGGGAATAACCAGTCCAGAAACCAGGCAACTTTGGATCCCAATGCTCGGTGAGAAAATTCACTACCAATGAATGTCGACAATTAAAGCTACCATAGACTGTGCATATCCCAGCCCTTTTAAGAGTCTAAGTTTTCCCCAGTGCAATACAATTTCAGGTGGTGAAAATGCCTTCTGAAATGGGATGGATGTGCCCACATGGCTTCAGCAGCCTAGAGGAAAAGGGCGCTGATATTTCACTTTCTCTTATTTTTAAGTTTGATAACTGTTAGGCCTCAAACCTGGAACAAATGGCTAACTGAGGTGCCCATTAACATAACAAAGTATACACTGGACAGAAGGTTTTCCCTGCACCCCTAAGTCCCTTTCTGTTACAGGGCACTCTTGGCTGGCATACCCCAGCCCCTACCCTAAACTTCCCAAACCAAAGGTCTGAGAAGCCCTTCCCCAAGCTGCCATTCCCTATGTACTCCAATCATTTTGGTTACCCAACTCTGAACCAAGCTACTGACTGACTCTCCCATAGCATGTAGACATCACTTGTTTCTGTTGACTTCTACCACCGACAAAATGTGCTTTCGAATTCTAGAGTCCCGTTTTTTAGCTGCTGTTTCCCTCACTGTGTTTCTGACCAAAATTTTCTTGTCTCTCTGGGCTCTGGCCTGCTATGCCTTCCAAATGGGCACCCCTCTGGCTCCTATAGTCTGTCTCTGGCCTACTACACCGACATGGGCGTCTCCCTTTTTTCCTGCTCTCTCTTCGCTCCCTCATGACTGTGTAAGCGCCACCACAGAGCTGCCTGCTTTGTCTACTTTTACTATGAAAGCCACACCAGTGTGCCAGGCAGCTTCCTAATGCCCCCAGTGGGCTGCAATCTCAAGGACAAGGGATGCGTTTACTCTGTAGTTTGGACAAGACTTAGCTTCCTTCAGGATGCCCTGGATTGAAATTCGTGTCAACGCACCTCCGTACCTCTACTCCTTTTTTGGAGGGACCTGCTCTGTCGCTCCTTGTGCTCTCCTGGGACTGTATTTTCCCAGTTTTCTTGCCTTTCCCTAGGAGCTGCCTGCTAAGTTGTGTAGCTTCCTTAAGTACTCCTGGGATTCTGAGACCTTGTCCCTCCTGTCTCTCAGCTCCCTCCTGGAAGTCCTGCAGTCTCTCTACACCCTTGTGACTTCCTCGATATGGGAACCCTTCTTCCGGTGGAGTCACTGCTCATTAGCCCTTGTCTTTAATTATTGTACTCTTTGTCCATGCCATACATGTCTGACTGCTGGAATCTGCTATACCCTCGGGGCACCCATCACATGGCCAATCTTCTCTTCAATAAAGCCACTTGCTGGTTCCCCTGTCCCCTGCTCTCTCTTAGCTTTTTCTTGCCTTTCCCTAGGAACTCCAATCCCATTTTTCCCTCTCTCACCTAGCATTCAGTCCCACAGTTTCTGCTTTCAAATCCCTCTTGGAATTTAGGGATCTTCTCACCCTGCCCTGAGGAGTTTTACAACATAGACTCAGATTTTATCACTGCAGCTTGGCCTCCAGACAGATCAATGGGCAAAAACTGGTGTGCTTGATTTCCACATTTTCACAAATCTTAACAACAGCTATGGCACAAATATATGATCCCTGAATGTCCTACATCTAAACTTACTCTGCTCTACACTTGCAAAAGTCTCTCATGTCAAAGGTTCTACTTCCCACTCTTAAAATATTTTATCTCCTCTACACTCTGTTCTCAAAAAATAATTTCTTAATAGTATGTCATAAATTCTATCTCAAGATTTATGATTTCATTTGGTTTGGTTTAAAATCTACAACAAAATTTCGCTAAAGACATAAGTAAAAATCAATACTTGCATCCATAATGCCATCCAGCTCTTGCCTAGAATATACTGTATATGTAATTTATATTCAACTATTTTTTTAGGAAAATAGATTTTTTTAACTACAAACATTTGGCTCTACTCCATCTTGGCTAATGACCTCATCATCAAGGGGTAAGCAGCCACCCAAGTGGCAGCAATCTTTTTACTAAGATCAAAGAGAATATGCCATGTTACATCACCAATCTTAAGATGACAACATTGTATAAAACAACAGTTATAAAACGTCTGCATCCTACTGAGCTCTTTGCTTGTCACTGTATCTCCTTTTCAGTCTAAGGAAACAACAGGTCTCCAAAATATTTTAGATTCGTATGAGTTTTGTATGATGATAAAAATTTAAGGTTATAAAGGTCTTCTCAGATTAACCAAAACTGGCTTAGAGATTTATATTTAACTACTTACATCTTTGCTAACTGTTCAACACCAGGCTTCTAGAAAATTTAGTTAAGTAAAGCATATGTCTGTTAAATAACGTTGTTGTGCTCAGATTATGACCCCCCAAGGAGACCACCAGAAACCAGAGAATTCGGGACTGCAATGTGCAAGGTTTATTGTTAATGTGAGCTAGCTCAGAACTCGTGTCCAACACTCCATCACATTAAGGTAGAGAGGAGTTAAGAGTTCCTTTGTGGGGTTAGCTTTTTAAAGGCAAAAATCACAAGCAGCCCTTCAGGGCTGTCAGGGGGGTTTGGCACAGGTGCAAGGTCTTTGCTCTCTCTCCCATCCTGTTTAGTCAGCTTGTCTTTGTCTTCAGAGCAAGGTAAAGAGTCAGGACGTCTTTATCAGAATCTCTACCAGATAGTCGGGCACCTGGACTCTGTGCTTTGGAATTTCCCGAGTGTGGGGGGACACTATCTTTTCTGGGAACATAAAGCTAGTCTGGTATTTTTGATTGTAAAACACTCTGCTAGGAAATTCCCTCTCATTCCTTTGAGAATGAGGGTCTTACAAGGTAAATTTGATAAATTCCTAGGTTCTATTCAGATTCACAGTAATATTTGTCTAGCCTCTTTGCTTTTGCTTACTTTGTTAAGCATTAGTATTTTGGATAAACTAAGTAATATAAAAAACTGTAATAGTTTATTATTGTACACTTCAAAAGGGTCAGAAAAGTTTCCAGCTTCTCTATGGGCTACAATTATCATTTAAAGTTTGTATATTGATGGTTCGTTTTGGTGCTAACGGATCTTCAATTAAAAATTCAACTCAAATGCATCAGGCTCAAATGTAACTGGGGTAACTTATAAAATCCTAAGCTTATATAAGCTACTGATTAATAAACCATTCATTTAGTAACAAGCTTTATTTAACCTCCTGTATACATTTTCAAGATTAAGTCGCAAATCAGGTTTACTTAATAGATAGATGGTCCTCAGAGTCTTCTGAGATCTGTTGAATGTGGCATTTCAAATGTTTAAGCTTCCCATAATAAACAGGCCCCTACTGGTGGACACCTGATATTCTCCAAGAGAGGTAGATGGGCTACAGCTCCACCTGAATTGTCAAACATGTTCCAAGCTTTCCCTGCTGTCATGGCTCTACCTAAACTGCGCTTAATTAATTGGGTTGCTTTCCCTATTTTGCCTGGTCAAAGTAAGGTCAATTTTCCCAAGTTCCTCTATAGGAAAAAAATCTCAGACCTGGGTCTGACAGGCAAAGGCCTATACTGCTCTGTGTGACAACTGAGGTTTATGTTAGGATTATGCTGGCCTTCCCTGTCACCTGGCAGGATAAACACAGACAGTAGTCTCTTCCTTTAAGAGGCAAGCTCTTCCCATTCCTGCCAGGCAAACTGGGCTCTGCCCTCTTCTAGAGAGACAGTTCTCTCTCTTCTTCTCCCTCTTCCTCTCTCTCTCTCTCTCTCCCTTGCTCCCTTCATTCCTCCCCTTCACATCCTTTAATAAAATTTCACACCTGTAATGAGAGCATGGAAACAGATCCCTCTGAATGAGAGAAAAAGGGGAATCTGTAGTGCAGGCAAAGTAGGAACTGTATAAGGATAAGTATAATATAGAAAATAGGAAATTAGGTAAGAAAACTGTGTGAAGTAGAAAATTATTAAGGAGAAATATTAAGAGAACATCTTGCCCACTTGGAGGCTGCCACACTCATCAGGCCCTGCCAGAGGGGAAGGTTGCACCCAGTAACTTTGGTAACAAAAGTAATCTTGCCACAAGAGAAGGACCCCACCCTTCTGTGTCCAGGCCATCTGACTATCAGAAGGATCGGATGGGAGACAGTTTCAAACAGGGATAAAAAGAGAGGCAGAAGCAAGGCAATTATCTCATCCTCACGATGGCCCTAACATGCCGTTGAGCCTCGTAGTGAGATCCTCCTAAAGCCTCGCCTCCCGAGAGCAGACCATCGCTGGACCACACAGACTATGTGGTCAAGAGCTGAGCTTCGCGGGCTTAGTGGTCAAGCACCCGGTGCCGTTGGTCATCCAGCCTGAAGAAACCCAAAAGTCATTTTTAGGGCTGAAGAATATCAGGTTGTATGATGCTATTTAATGCACGTGTGGAATGTTAAGAGAAGAGCATAGCTGCGTTAATACATATGTTTGTTGTGTGAAATGTTATGCATGTGTTTAGTGTGTGAAATGTTAAGAGATATTTTATGGATAATTGGTAAAGATTAGGAAATGTTAATTGATAAGTTGTATTAAGATTAAGAAGTGTTTTATGGATAATTGATAAGTCAAATGGAGGTTAGGAATTGGTTTTGTGTATTAGGATTAATAATTGTGATATTGAATTGTTTATGTGTTGTCTATTACATGCATGCTGAGTGTGAACCCCCTTAATGCTTTGGATATAGAAGCTACTAATAAAGAATCATTATAAAGACAATTCTCTTGCTTGGTCTGGTTACTCATCACTCTTTGGGGACAAGGGCACTGAGTCCTCATAGCACTACCCACAAAAGGACCTTGAGCTGAAACCCAACAGCTTGCGACACCCAATCTTCGTCCACGTGGCATATTCTGTCTCCTGCTCATGGTCCCCCACCCACAGTGGGGCCTGCCATGTCAGGGTCACTGGCACAGTAAATCTTTCAGTTTAAAAACTGCCCTATATGACAGCCAAAGACCTACCACCAGTGTCCCCAAGGAAGCTATCATATAGGGTAATAGATAACGGGGGGGGGGGGACTTCTTTGTCATTTAATTGATACATTGGTCATTTGAATTTTACTTCCAGTCCAGGTATAATTTATCTTTCTCAGATCTCTGAAGACAGGGACTGACTAACTGTAACTTTGTCGGTTTAAAAGCAGCAGGAGCACCACCAGCTCCTTTCCCAGTTACAATTGCCTTCCCCTTTCATATGCAAACAGGCCTCAGGCCTCACTGGAGAGCTACTAAGCAAGAAAGACAATCAACTGTGCTACCAGATTCTGGAAGGAGATCAACTCGTAAAGCAGGTTTTAAAGTAACTTTTCACTACTCCTTTATTTAAAGGAGCTTGCTTTTACCATGATTGTTCTCAATAATCAATCACCTGCATCTCATGGTGTGTAAGTGGATAAAAATATTTATATAAGTTCTGAAGGTCTAAAACAGTGTTCTAAGGTATATAAATACAAATTTTAAAGGTCTGAGGATGTAAAAACTTAAATTGTGAGAATCTAAGGAGGTGTTTTAAGGTATGTAAATGCAACTTGCAAAGATAGAAGAAAGTGATTTAAGGTATGTAAAATATAAAAATTGTTTCAGTTTTTTTCCCTCTCTATGCTATGGGTAAGCACTGACTACTGTAATATTAAGTTGGAAGCTTCATTCCAGGCTCTGGCCTGGGAGTTGCTTGGTTCGGACTCCAACTCCCAGCATGCCAAGCACTGAACCCTCCCAGGGGGGAGGGTCGGGACCACTCCCACAGGGTATTTAGTCCAGATTACAAATAGTGGTAATGCTGACATATCTAAAACGCTTGTCTCTTTTTTGTAAACGTAAAAAAAAAAAAAGAACGTTCTTGTAATCTTCAGTGAACTGACTTGGATCCAACTCTCAAAGGCCAAAGGGACTCCAGGAAGTAATCCTGTCAACTAGCAGCCTGCGTTTTCCAGTCTCCTGCCTATTCCTGAGGCTGGGATTTCTCCCCCTTTCCCTAGTTTTAGGACTCCCCTCCCCTAGCTACCAGGACCTTGAGCCTGGAAGTTTCAAGTGTATAACATTTTCCCCTTAAACTACTTAACTTTCCCTTCTCTCCAGATTTCAGATGAACTTCAGACTGCTCCAGCAACTCATCAGCCCCAGGTGAGTCCCCTCAGACTCCGCATCCTGGAGAGCTTCAAATCAACTAACCCCAGGTGGTTCAACCTCAGGAACTGCTCAAGCGGAGCCCCCAGCAACAACACCCCAATGTCAACAGGAAGTGGTCATGGAGAAGATTATGTCATTCATTATCATTTTTTATTATCAACGGAAAGTCTGGGATGTTAGGTCTCAAACCTGGGACAAATGACTGACTAACTGAGCAGCCCATTAATGTATCAAAGTGGACCCTGGTCACCAATCCCCTAGACTAAACTTTGTAAGCCCAGGAGCTG
The DNA here is from genome assembly GCA_004026605.1 of Ondatra zibethicus. NCBI lineage: Eukaryota > Metazoa > Chordata > Mammalia > Rodentia > Cricetidae > Ondatra > Ondatra zibethicus. The sequence goes on along the minus strand of PVIU01001191.1, from coordinate 166,286 downwards.
GGCTGCCCTTTCCCCAGCTGTCGTTCCTTATATAATCCAACCATTTTGGCTTTCTGGTTGCTGTACCTGTTCCCCTTCTTTCCCACTCTCTTCCCATCCCCACCCCTCCCTTCATATGACTAAGGGTCATGACCACTCTGGACTCTCCCAGATGTTTTTGCCTCTGGCTATTCTCTCCCTTTTTATCTACAACGAACTTTCTCCTCCACCATACTAGGATCATCATGTTCTTTCCTTTTTTATTACATTTCTTCATGCAGCAACATCCTTGAGTACTGTAGAATACATTAATTTTGATATTCAATGTTGTTATGATTCAAAATCATTCAAACCAAATAATCAAATGGCTCCCCATTCTCATTTGTTTGAATACTTGGTTGCCCGTCAGTGGAACTGTTTGGGAAGGATTAGGAGATGTCAATGGAAGTCTTTGAGGTTTCAAAAGGTTTGCTCAACATTCCCAGTAGTTCTTAGCCTTCTACTTGCAGATAAGCCTATGAGTTCTCAGCTCTTGCACCAGTATCATGCCTGCCTGCCTGCATCTCGCTTCTTGTCATGATAGTCATGGACTCCAAAGTTCTGCAACCATGAACCTCAAATTCAACACTTTTTTTTTTTTTTGTAAATCACCTCAGTCCAGGTGGTTTGTCATGGCAATAGAAAAGTAATTAAAACTTGTTGGTACCAGAAATTGGGGGATATTGCTATGAAAACACTGACTATGCTGGGTTTTGGAGGAATATGGAGGACTTTGGGATTTCAGACTAGGAAATTGGTTAAATGCTGAAAAGAGGCCTTAATGGGTTATTCTAGTAAGAACTTGGAATAAAACAGTTCAGAAGGCAATGTGGACATGGGAGGCCCAATTCAAGAGATTCAGTGAGGTGGTATGCATGGGGACATACTTAGCATCTGGGCTAGAGAATATTCTTGTGTTTTGTCAAAGAATGTGGTTTGATTTTGTCCTTACCCTAAAAATCTGCCTGAGAGAAAATGAAAAGTTTTGAACTAATTTCTTTGGTAGAGAAAATTTCCAGTGTTTTTAGTAATTGCTCTTATCCTGGCTTACCATGAAAGAGAACAAGTAGGGTAAAAGAAAGACGAACATACAGTTTAAGGAGAAAAAGATCACACGGAGAACTCTAATGCCAGAGAAAAGTCTGTGATGTATGAGACAGAGAGAGATTCAAGTGGAATAAGGAGAGTGGTACCCGCAGGGAAAGACCCACCCAGCTAATTCTGCAGTTTGTGAAATGAAAAGATCTCCTGTTCCCAGAAAGGAATAGCAGACTCGGATCAAGAAAGCAGGTAGGCTAACAGCCCATCGTCACCTCTCCCTCTGCTCTTCCAAATCTAATCCCACAGGCCCATCCTCGGCTTTGCAGCAGAATGCAATCTCCATTCCTCGGTGGCTCCCATTATTAGTACGTCGCACGTATCTTCCTCCCAAGTCCCCTAGCCCCACTCAATGCTTTCTGCTAGTCCCCACTCCAGCAGGCACTTCTGGCAAAGCCACGGACCACTCTCACCAGGGAAGCAGGTCAGCTAGGTGCAGATCTTCACCTTTCCCTCCATCCTTCCCAGGACAATCTCTCAATCTCCTTGATAGCTCTGAAACAGACCTCACTTGGCCTCTCCTCACTCTCTGCTCCCATTTCCAGAGGACTGAAAAGATGCTTGTGAAATACCCTGCTTTCCTCCCTCCCGTGGGCTCCCCTAGGCACCCCCCTCCACAACCCATTCCCATTCCTAAGTGTCACTCCAATATCTAGAAACACATTTTACCTGCATCACTAAGTGGCCACACCTACAGGATCCCGGAAGAATTTCATACTCAGAAATACTTAACCGCCACACCCTCTTAAGAAGAAGAGAGGACAACAGAAAGCAAGGAACAAAAACCCACACAACAAAGAAAATAAGGGCACATCTGTGATCCAGATCTTGAGGCTGGAAGACACACTAATCCAGGCTGCACCTTCTGCTGGAAGCCTATATAAGGACAATGGAGAGCTAAGGATTCACCTGTTCTTCTTCTGCGTGCCCTCACTGTTAGGAATAATCTTAAGAAGAGCCTTTCCACCCATGCAAATAATTCCAATCAGACCAAATTAGACCTAATAAAAGATGCCCACCTTTACTGCAGCGCTCCTGGGTGGACAGGAGAGCATGGAGGTGGGGGGGACCACGCAAAACCTGAAGACCACGTGTTCTTTTTCTCGGTGGCATCCTAAATAGCCTGTGGGAGTGGTCCTGACCCTCCCTGGGGAGGGCTCAGCACTTGGCAGGCTTTTCAGGAGGTGGAGTCTGCACCAAGGCAACTCCCAGGAGGAGGGGACTTGAAATGGAGTTTCCTGCTCCATTCCTGCTCCAAGGGTGGGTGCCAGGGCTGGGGCGATGCTTTCAATCAACCACTCACCTTGTCAGCACATCCACTCTCTCACTGCTGTTAGAACCTACTTCTTTGGGATTCCAGTAAATACAGAAGACCTGCGGAGACTCCCAGCCACCTAGGACTGAGCAACTATTCATTGTTGGGGGCAGCCTATGAGTGATTCCAATAAATTTCCAAATTTATATATTTAAAAAAAGTCACACACACACACACACACACACACACACACACACACACACACAGAGAGAGAGAGAGAGAGAGAGAGAGAGAGAGAGAGAGAGAGAGAGAGAGAGAGAGAACCCTAACTAATACAGGCTTATATGGATGACCTACAGAATCTATGAGATCACAGATGTCCGCCGAGATTACTATACTCAGCAAAACTTTCAATCCCAATAGATGAAGAAAGTAAGACTTTTCATGGTAAAACAAATTTAAGCAATGTCCATCTACAAATCAAGTCCTATAGAAGGTGCTAGAATCAAGAGTCCAACCTACAGAGGTCAACCATATTGAAGAAGACATAAAGAATAAATAAACCCAGACTAGCAAATCAAAAGAGGGGACGCACACATGTGCACACATGCACGCATGCGAGCGCGCGTGCACACACACACACACACACAAACACACCACCACCACAACATCAATAACAACAACAAAATAAAGTAGAAGCAATCTGTAAATGCTACTCACTGATGTCACTCAACAGCAATAGTGTCAATTCCCTCCAAAAGATAAAGACTTAAATAATGTAAGCCAAACAGGATCCATCCTTCTGATGCATCCAAGAACACTCCCTATATCAAGGATAGACATTATTTCAGGGTAAAAGAATGGAAAAGATATTCCAAGCAAATGGACTTATCAGAAGAGATAGGGAAAGATGCTACATACTCATCAAATGAAAAATTCACCAGGCGAACATTGTAGTTCTTAATATCTATGCCCCAAACACAAGGGCACTACAGCTGAAATCACCTATTGATCCTCACACACTGATACAGGAAGATTTCAATATCTCACTCACACCAATAAACGCTCATTCAGATAAAAACTAAACAGAGAAATCCTAGAGCTTTCTGATTTTATGAAATCAATGGACCTAACTGATATTACAGAATATGTCACACAAACCCAAAAGAATATATCTTCTCTGTAGAAGTAGGGCCAGCTTGTTCATCCCAGCTGCCTGATTAGCTTAGCCCCAAAATACCCACACAGAAACTGTATTAATTAAAACACAGCTTGGCCCATTAGCTCTAGCTTCTTATTGGCTAACTCTTATGTTAATTTAACCAATTTCTATTAATTTGTATATCACCATGTGGCAGTGGCTTACTGGCAAAGATTCTAACCAGCGTCTGTCTCAGGCGGAGGATCCATGGCTTCTCGCTCTGCCTTCCTCCTCCCAGCATTCGGTTTAGTTTCCCCTGCTTTGCTCTGTTCCCCTACAGCTCTGCTATAGGCCCAAAGCAGTTCCTTTATTAACCAATGAAAGCAACACATAGACAGAAGGACCTCCCACACCACAACTGACCTAAGCAAATTGGGTACACATTGACTAAGTTATGCTTATTTAGTTATATGCTAATATTAACCAATGAAAGCAACACATAGACAGAAGGACCTCCTACACCACTTCTCCTCAGTAGTTCATGGAACTTACACAAAACTGAATACATAGTTAGGCACAAAGCAAGTGTCAACAGACTAAAGAAAACATAAATAAAACCCTGCATCCTCTGTAATCACTATGGACTAAATAAGGATGTCAACAACAACAGAACAACAGAAAATTTACAAATATGTAGAAACTGGACAACTCTCTACTGAATGAAAAATTGGCCAAGACAGAAATTAAGAAATTAAAGACTTCCTAGAATTGAATAAAAATAAATATACGATATACCCAAATTTTTGTGGCATAATTTTGGCAGTTTTCAGAGGCAAATTCATAATACTAAATCTCTCTTTCTCTCTCTCTCTCTATATATATATACACACACAAATATTCATGTATATGGGATTTAATAATATTAAAAGCATATCTGTAAATTCTAAATAAAAAATAGGAAATCAAATCCAAAAGGAGTAGATGGCAAAGAATTTTTGAATTCAGGGCTGAAATGAATAAAATGATCACAAAAAATAATAAAAGAATCCAAGAAACAAAGAGAAAGTTCTTTGAGAAAATCAATAAGATTAACAAATCATTATCCAAATGATTAACTAAAAGGTGGAGAAAGCATATCCAAATTAGCAAAATTAAAAGAGGTCCATAATAAAAGACACCAAGGAAATCTAGAGAATCATAGGATATACTTTAAAAACCTGTACTCCACCAAATTAAAAAATCTAAAAGAAATGGATATTTTTTTTCTCTAGAGACCACTTACCCAAGTTAGATCAAGATCAGATAAACAATTTAAACAGACCTATAACTCTTAATGAAATAGAGCAGTCATTAAAATTCTCCCAGGCAAAAACATCCAGGTCAGATGGCTTTAGTGAAGAATTCTACCAGAGTTAATGCCAATATTCCTCAAATTATTCCACAAAACAGAAGGAAGAGGAGCATTGCCTAATACATTTTATGAGGCCATAGTTAACCTTAACACCAACATCACATAAAGACCCCCAAAGAAAGAATTAAAGAACAATTTCTGCTGTGAACATTGATGAAAATTCTCAATAAAATACTTGCAAACTATATCCAAGAGTGTATAAGAAAAGATTATCCACTATGATGAAGTAGGCTTCATCCCAGAAATGCAGGGATGGTTCAACATACATGTATCCATAAATATAATCTAAGTAAACTGAAAGAAAAAAGCCCACATAATCATTTCATTAGATGCAGAAAGTCCTTTGACAGAATCCAACACTCCTTCATGACAAAATTCTTGGAGAGAGTAAGGATCTAAAGGACAATAAAAAAACACAATAAAAGCAGTGCACAGCAAGCCTGTAGCCAATATTACCTTAAATGGAGGGAAACAATGTAATCCCTCTAAAATCAGGCACAAGACAAGGTTTAAGGTTCTCCATCCTCTCCATACCTATTAAATATGATATTCGAAGTTGTAGCTAAAGAAATAAGACACCTACAGGAGATCAAGGGAATAAAAACTGGAAAGGAAGAAGTCAAAGTATCACGATTTGCAGGTGATATGATGCTATGTATAAATGATGCTAAGAATTCTACTGGGAAACTCCTTAAACTGATAAACACATTCAGCAAAGTTGACAGATACACAGTTAACTCACAAAAGTCAGTAGCCTTCTATACACAGATGTCAAACATGTTGATTAATGGAATCAAACTGAAGACCCCAACAATAATATAAACACTCATGTACACCTGCATTTTTATAAAGAGGCCAGAAACACACACTGGAAAAATGACAGAATCTTCAACAAATGGTGGTGGTCAAACTGTGTCACTTCATGTAGAATAATGCTAATAGAACCATACTTATCACCTTATACAAAACTCAATTCCAAGTGGATCAAAGACTTTAAAAGAAAACAAGATACACTGACTCTCATAGAAGAGAAATTGGGAAATAGTTTTGAGTTCATTGGCACAAGGGATGACTTAGTGAACATGACCAATAGTACAACAATAATGTCAACAGTTAAATGAACAGGATCTCATAAAGCTGAAAATCTTGTGTGTGGTAAAAGGCACTGTCATTTCGACAAAGCAACAGCCTACAATTGGGAGATTATTACCAACTACACATCTGATAGAAGGCTAATATTTAACATACATAAAGAACAACAGCAAGAATAATCCTGGACTCAGGAAAATAAATACCAGAATTCAAATGGGGTACAGACCTAAACAAAGAATTCTCAAAAAAAGAGGCTCAAATCACTGAGAAACAAAATGTTTGCCATCTGTAGTCATCAGGAAAATACCAACCAAAACTAATTTGAGATTTTGTCTTACACCCATCAGAATGGCTAAGGTCAATAAAACAAATGATAACTTATGCTTGCTGGTGAAGATATGTACTAAAGGAAACACTTATCCATTGATAGTGGGACTGCAAACTTGTACAACCACTGCGGAAACAAATATGATGGTTTCTCAAGAATTTGGGAATCCATTTACCTCAAGGAAGTATTCTTAGGCATAGCCCTAAAGGATGTTTCATCCTACCACAGAGATGCAAGCTCAACCATGTTTATTGCTTCTCTATTCATAATGCATGGATATTTGAAACAATCTATGGTTCATTAAACAGATGAATATATAAAGAAAATGTGGTGTATTTACATGATGGAGTATTATTCAGCCATGAAGAAATGAAACAATGAAATTTACATGTAAATAGAGAGAGCTAGAAAAATTCATACTAAAATAGGTAACCCAGATACAGAAAGACAGATATGCTATGCATTCACTTATATGTGGATGTGAGTTGTTAAATCAATGATAAGCAAGTAACAATCCACTGAATCATGGTTAAACATAGAGTAAGGAATTAGGAGTAACAGATTTCCCTATGAATGTATAGATAAGTATAGATGGATGAGGGATGGGACATCAGAAGGAGAGGATCAAGAAGGGAGGTGAGGAAACAGGGGAAGAAGGGAGGGAACACAAAGAGATATGGATAAAATTATGGATCATTTGAGGGGTAGTATGGAAACTCTATAGACCAAAAACTTCCTAAAATATATAAGTATCAAAGTGATCTAAATGAGATTGCCAAGTAACAGGAGAGACACAGCCCCAGTTGGCTATCTCTTGTCACCAGATGAAGCTTCTAATACCTAGAATGAGCTATATTTGAGTCGTTTGCCAAAGGGGTCCCAAGGAAACCCCCAAATAATCCAGCCTGTAGCCAAGGCTATTGCTTGTTCTTTATAACCTTCCTGTAAGGCCCTGTTGCAGAATACCACAGCTTGGCACCCCATTGAAAAGGGAGAAGTGAAACTGGGTATCCCCATCAAGCCCTTCTTTTAGGGTTCAGAGAACCCTGCAGAAAAAGACGGGGAAAGAGTTGTAGGAGCCTAAGGGGATGAAGAACACCAGAAAAAACAGGGCCTTCTAAACACAACAGGAAAGACAAAAGTGTGCGCCCGCAGAGACTGGGGCAGCATGCGGAGCATACACGGGTCTTCACAAGATCGGGTCGGGTCTTAGAACTGAAAGGGAAAGTGGAGGAAAGCCCCATCCCTAACTTAGAAGCCACCACCCACTGAGAACAACTTGCAAATAAAGATTTAGTTTTCCACAAGGGAGTCTTATTGGAGAAACAAATGACTCCTAAGGGTTAGCTGCGTGCCCAGCTGTACACGGTCAAGAGAAAACGAATCCAAGGTCGTCCGTTGACCTTGTGATTCCTTGTCTCATAATATTGGCTGGGAATTTAAAAGAGTACCTGATTTTTTATTTTAAGATAATATTACTTATGTTTAAAATATTTTCTTATCTTTTCACCCTAAAGCTCTTTCATGTATCTACATGGCTTACATTTTAATTTTTTATGGGATTCCTGAGTGTGAGCGTGAGTGGATCTCTGAATTTATAAGTTTCTTATGCCTTTTTTCCTTCTATTAGTTTTGTCCTATTTTGATGTGTTAGTTTTTGCTTTATCTTATTATATTTTACTTTATGATTATCCCCTGGGAGCCTGTTAGTTTTCTAATGAGAAACAGATTTAGGGTGGATGCAGAGGGGAAGGGAAATTTAGAGGAACTGGGAGGAGTTCAGGGAAGGAATATTGTAATCAGAATATATTATGTAATGAAAAAATCTATTTTCAATAAAGAAAAAATAAAACAAAGATATTACCTCTCCAAAGAAAAATATATCCAGGGGAGTAATATATTTTCTTGAGGCATAGGTGCAAGAAAAATTACACTAATAAATAAGACAGACAACTAAGAAATCAAGTAAGCTAATTCTATAAAGGCCTGAATTTCAGCTGCAAACTAGGGCAAGTTACCAAGAATAAAATAAAGTCTATACCTTAGTGTAAACACATGAAAGAGCAAAACAAATTTAAATGAAACCTGTGATATAAAAAGCACAAGTTACAGGATAGGAAACTCATGACAGAATTCAAGCCACAAAGAAGCAAAACATCAAGTGTTCCAAAATGGAGCAGTTATCATTGCATAAGCGAAATATCTGAAGAAAAAGCATTTAGAAAATACAAAGCCCAGATCTTACTTGCATATTTTGAGTAATAGAATATTTTGCTGAGTACCTTGTACATATATTCATGCTATGTCAAAATATTTAAGTATAAAACTATAGTTTTAAATGTTATTGACTTATTGTGATTATAATATAACTATTGTTATGTGTATAACTTAATGTATATTATTACATACAATTAATATATTATGCTATATAATTTTAATAACATTATAATTATAATAAATCAATTCACTTACAACTTCAATTTTAAAAATAAACTATATATAAACATTTATAAAACTGCAATTCAATATATAATATAATAACAATTATAATGCATATGTATTCATAATGTGGGGGAAGAGGGCATAAGCACCATGACAGGCATGGGGGTCAGAGGACAACTTTCTGGAGTTGGTTCTCTCTTTCACCTTTATGTGGGTTCCAGAGATCAAAATCAGATCTTTAGAATTACTTGGCAAGTATTTTTATTTGTTGAACCACCCCGATACCCCAAAAGTGATTTTAAAATAAAAGTACAGGATTTATGAATAAGAAAAAAATTGCAATCTAAAATATTACATACAAAATGGACTTAACCAATAACAATGGGGCAATACCACAACTGGATATCACATGCTAGCAAAAACCCTAGAGGGAATACCTCATTTTGAGTTGTTGTTCATTGGGGTTCCATAGATGCCCAAACATTACATATAGGCTGCCGTCATTGAACTTGGTTACTGTCCGGATCCAGGTATTAATACCCAATTGTTCTTGACAACAATATAAAAGTCATAAAACACGAATGAGTAAGGACACTGGCTTCAAAGCTTTACCTCTAGTCCCAGAAGGTGCGATGCATGCTACCATAGCCGTATGGTGAACTCTGTGGTCCGCTGGAGCATTAGTAATGCAAACATTATGGACATAACCAGCCACTAGCGGGCTGGATCTGACTCCTACTCCAGAAGATGAAGCGAGTGCCTGACTGCGATAATAGGGCCAAGAACCCATGGCTAAATAGATCACAGGCTCTAAAGGAGACCCTACTACTATGTATTAAAACAATAACTTACTGGTATGCCGACAGAAGAATATATCACACAACCTTCATCAACAGATGATAACACGCAATCCCACAACTGACCAGTGTGCAGAGAACCAGAGATTGTTGAGTGTTCAGCACTAAGTAGGATGTTTGTATCACACCCAACCCCTAATGAGTACCCAAAAGTGCGTAAGACTCAGAGGTGGTGGAAGAGTTCAAGGAAAGAGTGTTTTCCAGACACAGTAGAGCAGTGGCATCTATGAACTCACAGTCATTGTGAGTGCAGGCACTGGACGGGTAAAAATCTCACTCTGAAGGAGAAGATGAGCAAGCATCGAGTACCAGCCGGAGCTGAGGAGCCATAGATGTTTAGACCTAGCCTGAGGGGAAGAGTCAGATTTCTTTAATGGTATGGCCTCTGGTACGCTGGCCACTCTATAGGGCAAAATCAATATTCAAGAGTAGCTGGGTAGCACACATTTTATCGAATGGCTTGTAAAAAAAAAAAAAAACAGAGGTAACATGAAATCAGATCAGGTGGGCAGGGAAGTTGGAAGAGAGGGCTGAATATGATCAAAGTACATTCTATAAAATTCTCAAAGAATTAAAATAACACTTTTAAATTTATAGACAAATGAGCAAGTGACTAACTGAAGAATGATTTTGGATTGAAACTTTTACCTACAGTAACAACAGGAAAAGATTAAACAATCTTAAAATGCAGAAAAACAGGAATATATGTACCTATAAACAAAGAAAACTCTCATTCTCCCTCCCCCCTCCCTCCCTGTCTCTCTGTCTCTCTCTGTCTCTCTGTCTCTCTCTCTCTCGGTCTCTCTCTCTCTCGTGTGTGTGTGCACTTGTGAGGACAGAAAGTATCTAGACGAATTATACTGATCTCATGTTTTTGTCATGAATGATCTCCACCTTGGAAAGCATGTGGTGTGACTGACTGTGTTCTGATTAACAGATTAGTAGGTACATGCTTACCTACAGACCAAAAAACAGACTATTAGTAACTTGCTTTCTGACCCAAACAGCCAAAACAAAACAGAAAATATTCCCGCATGTTATTAGATATCAAATCAAAAATGCATAATTTCAATGTAAATATGTAATAAAGACAAATAAATCACTATAAATGAAGTTTAATTAACATATGTATGAGAATAGATATGTAGAGGTAAATAAACAGGTTGTGAGAAAGATTGATAGTTCAATTAATAGATAAATTGATATACAGATAATAGACAAGTGATAAATAGATGTTAGACACATAGATAGATACATAGATACATCTATCTATACATAGATAGATGAATGGAAGATCTCTTGAGTACTTTCTATACATCTACGTGTATTGTCTTCTCTGAAAAAAATTACTTTCTTTGGGACAGTCCTCTGTAAACCATAGAAATGGGAGGATAAATGCCCTAACTTCTTGGTCCTTAAATGAGGAGACTTTCTAATATTTTAAGAGAAGTTTAGAGAGTCCCTTCTGTTTTGTGCAGTGGTGACCAGACACTTCCTGGTGTAAACTCCCCTCCCTTCCCAAATGAATTCCAATAATTGAATTTTCCTTTCATTATTTTCAGGAGAAATGAAAATTTTGACCAAGCATCAATATTTATCCAGATCTTCTTAATTATAGATGTCATTTTAACACATTTGACAGTTTGGCAAGGCAAAGAAGATATGGGCCCCGTGCTGTCCTCATTCTGATTACAGATGGATGTGTGTAGTATTCATTTTGGAATGTCTAGCATTGCACTAGACTTTTTTTCTTGTTAGTCATTTATGACTCCCAAGTTGGACTTAACTTTTGTCTTCTGGTTAACAGGAAGGTAAAATTGCAATAGTTTAGTAAATGACTGAATTGTAATGGTACTTATCTAGTCAAAATGGGCTTAATCAGATATGGGATTTAAATCTAGAAAAAAATTATTATAAAATATTTAAGAGACTGGAAAATGGGAAGATTGATAAAATATGGGTGAAAAGGAAAAGGAAAATAGTACAGTCATGATTTCCAGAGTAACAATTCAGATAAGTAAATGTAAAACTTCATTGTGTTCTATGAATACATACAGGTAAAGACTAAATAATAAGGAAATGTAAATAATGTTAATAATATTATAATTTTTTAGTTTATAAATGGATCTTTCATAGCTATCAAAATTTCATAGCTATCTCAATTTCAGCTAAACTATTAAAGGAAAAATTTCAAGTTACATGTTTTAATTTGCAATACAGGACTTTGCTATACTCATTGATCTTTACACTCCTTCTGGAGTTATTTCCATTGAAAATAGTTTCAACCTCCTATTTCCTCTGACTAGTTATATTTCAACCCATTTGACTTAATGGAATGTTTCCAGAAATTACAAAATCTAAAAATGTTCATACTTTTCTTTTAAAGGAAACTTTTCTGTTGTTTCTGCACTAAATTCCTAGCTGAGGAGATACTGAGAGTTGATGGTTTCTGAAGGAAGGAGGGTTAGTTCTTTCTGGGCAAAGGCCCTGATGGAAGAACTAGGCATCATTGGATGGCCCCGTACCCATGACTGTATGAGCATCGCAAATTGTATTGATCTGATTATTAAAGGTAAGAGAACACAAAGTTGCAAGAGGATACAGAGTGTATATAGGAAGTAATGAGAAGGAGTAGGACATGAATGGGGTCAAAACTACTGTATGCAAGTATGAGATTTCCCATGGAATTAATCAAATAATGCATTTGTAAATTTATTTTGGTAGAATGGTCATTCTTACAATATTGTTTTACCAACCCATGAGCATGGAAGGTCTTTCCTCTTTTAATATATTCTTCAATATCTTTCCTCAGAGATTACAGCTTTCCATGTAAAGGTTTATGATTACCTTGCTTAGGTTAATGCTTATTTTTGTTTCTGAGTCTATTTGAAGAAATTATGTCTATGATCCCCTGGTGTGTATGTTGTTAGTATGCAGAAAGGCTACTGACTTTGTGAATCTATTTTGTACACTGCTATTTGGCTAAAATTGTTAGTGTGGTTTTGGGAATCTCTTGCATCGTATGCTGTCTGCAAGGAGGGATAATTTTAGATCATCATTTCCCATTCATTCCCCTTTCATTTTCTTTTCTTGTCTTACTGTGCTAGTGATTCTAGTACTCTACTGGAAAGAAGTTGGGATGTTGGACATCCCTGTCTCATTCTTGATTTCTAAGGGATTTCTAGGAGTCTTTACCCATCTAAGACGAGGTTGGCCGTCCGTTTGTTATTTATGCCATTTCTTAGTTTGAAGGATGTTCCCTCCAATTCCTCTAGAGTTTTTAATCATGCCAGGCAGAGGTGGTGCATGCCTTTAGTCCCAGTGCTCGGGAGGCAAAGGTAGGTGGATCTCTCTGAGTTCAAGGCCAGTCTGATCTACAGAGTGAGATCTAGAACAGGCTCCAAAGCTATACAGAGAATCCCTGTCTCGGAAAACCAAAAAGAAAAAATAAAATATTGGCCATGGGTTTGTCATTTATGCCCGTTATTATGTTGAGGCATATTCCCTCTACTTCTGCTAGGGCTTTTTATCATGGAGTGGTATTTCATTTTGCCAAAGGCCTTTTTTTTTTTTTTACCCATTGCATTTACTGAGATGATCATGTGCTTTTCTGTCTTTAAGTCTACTTATATAAAGTTAATATTTAAAAGAATCTGAATAGATAAAGTGATCTTAAAAAGAACCAGCAGGGCTGAAAATATTTAAATACCACACTTCAAATTATACCACAGACCCAGAATAACAAAACTGCAGTTCAAAGCAAAGCAGAACAGCACAAATCCATTCCATCCGTCTGGTTAGGACAGGCAAACTCTGGGTTCTCCAACAAGTCCTGCCTAGATAAACATAAAAGAAACACATTGCTGAGCAGTGGTGGCACACGCCTTTAATCTAGAACTTGGGAGGCAGAAGCAGGTAGGTGGATCTCTGTGAGTTTGAGGCCAGCCTGGTCTACAGAGTGAATTCTGGGACAGTCAGAGCCACACAGAGAAACCCTGTTTCAAAAAGAGAAAAAGAAAAGATAAGAACAAAGAAACATAGAAACACACCACAACTAATTCTCAGACTGCATGAGTGCACGCACGCATGCGCGCGCACCCCCCTCACCATGAATGACTGCATGAATAAATAGATATTCACATCTTTATTGAACATGGAACGCAAATCAAAATTACACTGAGATTCTAATTTACTCAAGTCGGAGTGTTTATCAACAAGGAAACAGGAAATGCTGCTGTTTAGGCGGAAGCTCCGCCTCAGCCCCTCCTCTCTCTACAGACCCTGCCTTCAGAAGCCTGCCAAGCAGCAGCTCCTCCCCATGAGGTGCTGGGGATCTTGTCTACCTGATATTTAAGACATGGTCCCTGGCCCTGCTGCGTTATTTCTCTCCCACCTTTCCTGAGCGTAACACGGGAGTTGCTTTGCTCTGTTTATTAAACCTGGTTTTATATTATAAACAAGGTTTATGAACGATAGGCTTTAAAACAATGCTGGCTTACCGAGGCAAGTTTTTCGCAGTGTGAAAACTTGGTTTTGCTGTCTATAGATTATGATTATGCTCTGTGTTTTAGGGCCATAGCTGAACACCAGCGACCGAGGTATCCCTGTTTTATGATGCAGCAAGATGATGACCTAAACATGCTTACAAAGGATCTCCCCTCACCTAAGGTCTATTCAGGCAAACAAAGACCAATTTAAAAAAATATATGTCTAACTTTTCTTGCTTTTGCTAACGTTGTTCAGCTGTAGCTAATTTGGTAAACTAAGTCATACAGGAAACTGTTTTAGCCTATAATGTTATACAAAGACATACAAGGTAACCATCAGTTACTTCATGAAGGATCAACTTCCCTGATATGTTCACATTTTAGCTTAAGTTAAGCCTAGACAACATCTGTCTAGTTTAGATATACCTAACGGATAATGATCCCTTGATCCTCAAGTGCTTCATAGATCTGAGAATATAACATTTCAAACAAACAAACAAACAAAAAAAACTCATGATAGGAACATGCCAGCTCCTGGCAGCATCCTGTATCTCCTCCAAGGAGGATGGAAAGCCACAGAACTTCTACCTGGAGATCCTTTTAAATGTAACAAAGCCAGCCACGGAGCGGAGAACTCCCTGGTACCTTAACTGCTGCTAAGACCCTGCCCAGACCATGGACAAACAGGACATGGGGGGAATTGATTACTCTGCTTTGCCCAGACAAGGTAGGACAATATCCCCAGATCCCGTCTCCACAGAAAAGTCTGTCAGGTCTCCTGGGGTCTGGGGTTGGCAGCTGAAGACTGAGATTACCTTGATGGCCACGGAGCAACCTGGAGTAGCTGCCAAGTAGATGCCAAGCTGTGTCATGTCTGCTTGCTCAGGCAGGATGTGCACTTCTCAGATCTGACGATGTTTGGTGACTAAGGTGCTGGTAGCCTTCCCGGTTTCACAGCCCTCACCTTGAACTCTAAGGCTACAACCACCTCAGTAGCTCATTAGTTCGTTAGTTGTTTCCTGTTAAAAACACAGCCTTGTTCCCAGGCTCCACAGTAAAGGATAAACAAGATTCTGAGATAACTTTGGAGGTTCAGAATTTTAGCGTGAATAAATGCAGTGGAGAGTACTGAATGTTTCAGGAATCCTTACATTTCTGTGGATTTTACTGGTCCCAGCTTTTAGGGACAGGTTAGTATTAGAGGGTCTGGAAGCCTGCAGGCATGTTCAACTCTGCTCCTCCTCCGTGGCTCCTTGGCCTCCCTCCTACATCCTTTGCTCACTAACCTCTTCTGTTCAGTAAATTTCCTCTGGTTGTCTTCTAGGCATAGATTTAAAGATGTGTTTTATCATCTAAACCCAGGCCCTAGGAAAAATGTTCATGGCTTTTAACCCCAAGCCTTAGCTTTTTGCTATAACAACAAGATGTACATCTGTTCCAGTTGTTTTACAGATAAAACCTACAGGTTCCTGGGGAAAGGGTGCTGCTAACGTATCAAGGAATCCAGCCTGGTGAATCAGTCTGTAGACCGGTCCGTTTCTTCTGTCACACTTGTGACGGGGCCAACCCAAGAGAACCTTCCAGATAATGCCAGCTCCTGCACCAGCTCTGAGGATACCAAACATGCAAATACTAACCAGGTTGGCTTCACTCACATGCTCTCTCAAACAAAACAAAACAAACAAACAGAAAACAAAAACAAAAAACCAAAAACAAACCAAAACCAAAAAAATAAAAAAAACCCCACGCCATTATCTTTTAACTCTTATTGACACCTTTCTATGATGAATGGATGCATGCCCCACCTCCAGAAACAGCAGATGTGATGGCTCAGGTACTTCTGAACATATCATCCCTTGATCTGGCATGCCATTCCCCCAAGCTCCTGGGACATCAGTGTTGGTACCACCTCTCCAGGCTCAAAATGTCCCAGTGAGCACCATATTTGATTTTTTTTTTTTTTGTTGAGCTTATTCACCATTGCCTCTTCTTTCTAACCAGGGCACATCTCTGTTTCATTCTTTCGGGCAGTCATTACTCTTCCCATGGTCAGCCCCATTCGTAGGGCCAGTGTTAATAATCTATTTTTTTTCTTATACCCTTATATTCTTCCCCTGAGAATCACCAGGGAGTTGTTTTGCTTAGATTAAACCTTGTTTTATTAATTCTGCTGGATTTAGTTTATTGCATCGGTGGTGAAACCCATGACCAAGGATTTCACAAATACTTATTAGCTAGCGAGGATGTGGAGGGGAAAAGAACCATTATATACCAGTTTTAGGAGTTTAGATAGGCATGTATTGTCACTGTGAAAATTAATATTGATGTTTATCAATAAACTAAACCAGAACAAGGGAATATTTAAGGTGTTTCTAAAATGTCTCCAGAAATTATTATGTTTACTGTAAACTTATAAAACCATTGCCAGAAAGTGCTTTGGAAATAATGTTTCCAATGAATATGGATTTTGTTTAAAATGTTTCTTTCACTACATAAAAATGTGTTATTATATTATCGTTATACCTTTGAAGGTGTGTTGATTTCATTTCTTTGTCCTTTTTTGTTTGCTTGTTATCAGCTCTTTGAGGAAGGGCCTCACTCTATAGCTAGGCAGACCTGAGGTAAATACATAGTGCAGTCCTGGAACTCACTGTCATTCTCCAGCTTTGGTCTCCTCAGTTTCCGGATCATTCGAATGAGCCAGGAGGCCCAGCTTGTCTTCAGTTGTTTGGTAAACCTACCAGTTCCCTTCCTTTGGCTCCACATCACCTGCCTTTCACCCCCATTTGTGTCTCAGATCTTCCCTCTGAATCCTTTGCAATTCTTCCCTGCCCTCTCTGGGTGACTTTCTTGAGTTTACACCGAAGATGCTCACATCTTCCTGCCACCCTACCCAGCCACAGCCTCAGGGTTCCAAGGAGAAGGCTCACGCCCACTCTGCAGCTTGCTGAACAGAAGGAGTTTTAAGTTGCCCAGGGTCTCCACTTCTCTATTTCTTTGAATAAACCCTGCCAAAGCCTCCTACAATCTCCTTTCACTTTTATCAACCGCTCTTCCCTTGATCTGTTCTCCTGGGAAGCATTCTAGGTGCAGAGTATTTGAAAGCAGCATTGGCTTTGAGAGTCCATCTTCTGAGAAACCTTTCTCTGCTATACAACATTATTCATACTTCATTCTGTAAGTTATATTGCTGTATATCTCTTCACAATTACTTGTCTTTAAAGACGGCCACACTGACCGTTCTGTCAGAAAGTCGTCTTAGTGAGATTGCTTGAGTACCCTTTGGGTACTTCTTTGGCACTATGGTAAGAGAAGATAGTATTCCTGCTTTCTTCTCAGCAGAGATCCAAAAACAGAAGCAGAGCTCTGGCCCTTTCTTTGGTCTCTCCTGTTAGCCCAATCCAGGCAAACAGATGGCCCTACACATGCCACCAAGGGAGACTAATGTGCTGAATGTGACTTTGTATCTGAAACCTACTTGGCTGCTAGGGACAATGGACTATAAGATATGTTTGGGGCCACTAAATCTACAGCCACCCGCTCCTTTCCTTGTGGTTCGGCGAATAGAGTTATTACAGCTTGGTAAAGTCACAAGGGGGACACTTAGTTCCTGATCTCAAGCCAGGAACCACAGCCAGGAAAAAAAAATGATGAAATCTAAATTCCCTCTTGAATTGTTGATTTGTATTTTTGGTTCAGAATTCAGTTTATGATTGGTAATTTCTTTTAGACTTTGAAATTCTTGACAATGTAAATACCTTTGCTCCCCACCTATGTGAAAGAGATTGTGTGGGAGCTACAGAAAGCTAAATGATGCATGCTTATGAGAGTCCTAATACAATCTTGAAGATATTTAAATTAAAATATTAATTTTGAAGTGAGACTATATCTTCTTTTATGAACAATGCTATATGAATGTGAGATAACTCATAGATTCACTTGTTTTATCACTTCAGGGTCAGTTCTCACTGTGATAATTACACAGGAGATTAAATATCCAGCATAGATTTGTTCAGATAACCCTAAGAAGAGGTAACACAGATCTTGCCAGTAACACATGCACATGCGGGGAACTCTGAGCACTGACTGCAGGACCTTGAGACATTAAGAATAGTATACCTACCTTTCAGATAAAACTGCAGGTTATAATTATATAATTTAAGCACATTTGGAGTGATAGCCAATATGGATTAGCAAAGTACATAGGTAGTCAAAGAAATGAGCTAGAATAATTAAAAGTTCTAAAATTAACCTAGAAAACCGTGTTGGCAGAGGCAGGCTTGGTGTGGGACTATTCTGTATTCTGTCAATTATGTTTTAAATAAATGATTGGCCAGTAGCCAGGCAGGAAGTATAGGTGGGACAACCAGACAGGAAGTAGAGGTGGGGCAATGAGAACAGAAGTATTCTGGGAAGGAGGAAGCACATTCCTCCACAATCCTGTCCAGACACTGAAGAAGCAGGATGTGACCTGCCCCACTGAAAAAGGTACTGAGCCATGTGGCTAACATATACTAGAATAATGGGCTAATGTAAGTTATAAGAGCAAATACTAGGCCTGAGCTAATGGGCCAATCAGTTTATAACTTATGCAGACTCCCTGTGTGATTTTTGGGGGGGTTAAATGGCTGTGGGAACTGGGTAGGACAGAAACCCCAACAAGCCACCATGTTACACAGGCCAAGCACAGGAATAACAAAGGAAAATTGATAGAAATGGATTTTAAAAGAAGAAGCAGAGAGGAACTCAAAACACATCCAGTTCTTGTTTATGGACTGATAGAGAGTTAGAATACAAGGGGCTTGCACTGAGCTAATACGAATGTTTTGTGAATTAGAACAGTCTTAATCTTCTCTATCTCCAGAGACTGAGAAATAAAATGCCAAAACTGACTAAGACAGATTTAGAATGAAAGTAATTAAAGTGGCATATTTTAAATCTTACACACTCAATGTTTTAGAGAATGTTAGAGAAGTCCACGATTCAACATTCCTAAGGAAATCCTCTGGACAACGAACTAGAAAGCAAAAGAAGGCATGGCTGTAAGATGCTGTATGGGAAGTGGGTTTTCAAGGCAAGTTGTGCTTCAGAGTTTAGCACGATGGGAAGGGATGTTACATAGAATTAGCTGTCAGATGTAAATGACAGTGCATAAGACATCTTCAGGAACCCCAGAAAGATCAATGTATAAGTAAGTAAGAGTAAAAAGTATTCTGGGCAATCTACTGAGCACCTCAGCAATGCTTCCGAGTATCTAACCATGGGAGGCATTGTCAACACCACCCAGACTCTCAACAGTCAGAGAAATGATTCTTCAGACCCTTGGCTAGGATCACTTTCCAATGACTTTTGACAAATTCGTAAACTCTTAGCATCTAATAACATGTACCAAGCCACTGTCACTAGTACTAGAGTTCACTCTGGGAATGTAGCCAAAACAATAAGCACCACAGATTGGGAGGGGCATTCAAAACAGACATGTTTGAATACTACTTTTAAGTCTTAACCATAGTACTCCCTTAATTAGAAACTGACTAAATATCTCAGGATACAGTGCCCAAATTTCAGACATGTCCTAGGTTCAGTCAACAGCCTTGACAAAAGAACTGAACTAAACACTACACATCCTAGAAAATAATGATGTCTGACCTTCTCTGGGCCAGGCGCTAGGTATGACAAACCAAGAAACCACTGTTATTTTGCTTTAGAACATTTACTTTTCCTTGTTGCTGAAATCTAAATGATTCTCTTGATCAGGGTGGACAGCTGGACATTTGAACAGGTGGTTTCAGGAGATTACAGAGGAGTTTCTCAGGGAACCGTTCCTCGTGAGACATAGAGCCATCTGTCACATAATGTTGAGCAATTCTTGTGAGAAAAAAAATACAAAATGAATTCTTAAAGGCCTACATATTAACACTTTAAATTATAAAGCCAAAAGTTGGGAAAGGAAAGTTAAATAGTCAAATGTATCATTTCAACAAAAGGATTATGCTAAACCAGAATACCCTACCTTGAAATCCACGGATTATAAAATTGTAATGCTGATGTCCATTGTCTGTTCAATGGGGTTTCTGGTTAAAAAAAAAACAAAAAAACAAAGGAAAAGTCCTGGATTTATCAAGGTTAAAGGGGTTTACTTTGTTTGTGCGTGTTAGAAATGACCAGGGGCTTTAAAGTGTAGTATATCTTGCCAAGAAAGAAATAGAATCTGAGCTGGCCAGTGTGACCCATACCTGTAATACAAGTACTAGGAAGTCTGCAGTAGGAGGATGGCAAGTTAGAAGACAGAGTGGGGGTCCAGCTGGCAAGGGAAACTCCCACTAAACTACAAGGGTGATTGCAGGTAAGACTTCTAGCAATCGTGGATAGGTAGCCTGAAGTGACCATCTCCTGTGATCATAATTGGTGACTACCCTCACTGTCATCAGAGAGCCTTCCTCCAGTAACCGGTGAAAGCAGATGCACAGAGCCATAGCCAAGCACTGGACTGCTCTGGGAATCCTGTTGAAAAGAGGGAGGAAGGATTGTAGGAGCCAGGGGAGTCAAGGTCATCACAAAGGAACCCACAGAGACAACTTACCCAGGCTCCTAGAAGCTCACAAACACTGGACCGACAGCCAAGGAGGCCGCATGAGAGCAACCTAGACCCTCTAGGTAAGTCTGTCAGTTTGATAGCTTGATCTACTTGTGGGACTCCTAGCTGTCGGGGTGCAGCCTGTCCCCGACACTTTGGCAGACTTTGGGGAACCTATTCCTCATACTGGATTGCCTTAACAAGCCTTAATATGAGGAGGGTTGCTTCGTCCTAGCTCAACTTGATATGCCATGCTTTGTTGACACCCATGGGAGGCCTGCCCCTTTCTGAACAGAAACAGAGGAGGAGTCGATTCAGGAGGTGTGGTAGGGGTGAGGAGGGAGGGAAAACTGCAGGGGAAATATAAAATGAATGAATGCATTTAATAAAAAAAGAAGATAGAAAGGCTTCACATTATGAGTCTGTCTGAAGAAAACGGTAGACTCTACAGAAAATTCAGTGTATATTAAAGACTATGTAAGCAGCCAAAATTCTAAGCAAGTTTTTGAACAATAAACACACTTATCTTGTCCTCAATCTTTTCATAATTCGGAGGCTGAGAAAGACAGGACAGATAGCAGCAAAGGAAAGTCTGACATTACCATCTTGTTGAGATAGTTACAGTCTTCCAGATTAAATCTTTTCATGCCGTATCCTATCCTTTCAAGCAGGAAAAAATTTGGAAACAAACCACCAGAAATCGAGACAATACGTATTCATTATGGATGCTGTGGTATTACCATAAAGAAAGGCAGGAGAGTGAAGAACCCATGGGCATACAAGCATGAAACCAGGAGTAATAACTCGTACATGTTAGGAGACACATTGACATAAGACTGAAGGAATATTTGGTGCTAACCTAGTGAAATCGCTAAATAGGATTGGGAGTCAGACAGATCAGAAATTCAATGGAAATTAAATCCACACTGTAACACGTCAAACTCAAAATTAATGTTGAAAAATACAGGGTAATATAAGAGGCACATTTGTGTTGCATATTATGCTAGTTTCTTGTGTAAATTCTTGTTTTAAAAATTTATTTTCACAAAATTTTTATAGCAACATTCATCAAAATAAACATTTTTTCAGAGCCAAATATACTGTTTTTCTTAAAGTAAAATGACTTTTTGAATTATATTTAATTTTAAATTAGAGTTGTTTGATGGTTAATATTGTCAATTTGACAGAATCTAGAATTTTCTAGGAGGCATAACTTTTCTAGGTACACATCTGCCTAGAAATTTCAAGATGAAGTTTTGAACCTAGGAAAATTCAAGTTTTCTTTTCTCCTTAGGATTCTAGGAGAGGACCTTTATCTTGTTTTTCAGTTCACTGTGAATTTTCTGAATTCGGGAAGAGACTGGAAGACTTAGCAGAAAGGAAAAGAGAGCTGAGCGTGGATGTCACCTTCTTCTTCTCCCTCTCCCTCTCTTTTCTTCCCTCCTGGGATTGGGCTATGACCAGCAGTCCCAGCTCCTCCAGCCCCAGTTCCCCCACCATGACGAACCCTCAGTCTCTGAGCCTGACTAAAGCCTTCTTCCTTAAACTGCTTTTTTAGCCCATTTTGCAGAACAATAAAAAGTAATTAATATGAATAGCAGTTTATACCTTTTGTAACACTTTTATGTTTTCTTAGTTTTGTTTTTAAAATTTTCTGTGGTATGTCACAGTTTAGGTCTCTCTATTGCAAACTTAATATAGTTTATCTTTTAGTAAGCTTTCAAATTTAATAAAATTGTATACTTGAATTTTAATTTTAGCACTTGGCCCATTAAAATAACTGTTATTATAACTTCCTATTGTATCAATTTAATTATTTCCCTTCCATTCATATTACCATGCTTCTCTCACTTATTTCTGTTTCCTGGGTCCTCTTCTGATTCTTTCTTTTTCTTTCCTTTTTCCGTCTTTTCTCCTTATGATTCTAGGAGAGGTCGTTTATCTTGTTTTTCAATTCACGAATGTGAATTTTCTTATATATTTTCACTTTTAGCTTTACTTAAAGTTTTAGAAATGTGAATTGTGCAAACTCTGGCTAATAATTGTAACATAGATCATTTCTAATATGTCTGTAAGTGTCTAAGAGAAGAAATGATCTTGGTTGATCACAAAAGCATAATCTTTTTTTTTCTCATATTTTGAGGACATGAGACTAATACTTAGCTTCAGAGCAGCGATTTAATTAGAGTTCTGCTGATTCTTGATACGTAATGAGTTGGTGTAAACCAAGGCAGAAATGCACGATGACAGGCTTCCTATTTAATTCTTGATAGCTCAATTGATTAAAAATGATTCTTAAGTGATCAAATAACATAATGCTTTAAAGACCTAATTAACTACCACCTCACAGTTGAAACTAATTTCAAATAAAAAAATAGTGTTTTTGCCCAAAAATTCAGATTTCTTTTTGTCATCATCATTTTAATTTTAATTAAAATATAATTATATCTCTCCTATCATTTTCTGTTGTAAGGAGGGCTGCTTGTCTGTCCCAGCTGCCCAGATAGCTTACAACCGAAATAACCACACAGAAACTGTATTAATTAAAACACTGCTTGGCCATTAGTTCTAACTTCTCATTGGCTAACTCTTACATCTTTATTTAACCCATTTCTATTAATCTGTGGATCACCACGTGGCAGTGGCTTACTGGGTAAAATCAGCATCTGTCTCCAGCAGATCCATGGCATCTCTCTGTCTCTGCTTTCTTCCTCCCTGAATTCAGTTCCGTCTTCCCTGCCTACCTAAGTTCTGCCCTATCAAAAGGCCAAGGCAATTTCCTTATTCATTAACCAATACAAACAAGACAGAAAGAAGGACCTCCCACACCAACTTTCTGCTCTTCCGGCTTCTCTCATGTCTGCTTCATCCAGCCCTTCCCATGACTCCCGTTTTCTTCCTCCCACATTGACGGACCCTATTCCTTGAATTTTTAATTTTATTGAACGTGTGTATGAGTTTGCATGTGTATGTATGTACCAATAAAACCTGCAGATTTGTTTTAGTTTTTTGCTTGTACATGTGCAATTTGGGGACTAATCATTTTCTATTGAATAACCAATTGTTATTTTATGTGTGATCTCTTTATTTAATGAAACATATGTGTTTCTCTTATTGAAAACAGATTTTTTTCCTTAGACTATATCCTGATTATGGTTTGCGCCATCTTTATTCCTCCAAGTGCCTTCCCGCCTTCCTTCTCTTCATATCCACCCCCTTTCTGCTCTCAATAGCAAATGAAAAGGATTCTAAATGATAATGATAAAATCGAATAAGGTTAAACAAACACAAACCCATCCAAATAGGACAAAACAAACAGAAGAACCAGAGCCCAAGAAAAGGCATGAGAAACAGGTGTAGATGCAAAGACCCATGCCTTCAAACAGTAAGGAATCCCAGAGAAACACAAAGCTGGAAGCCAATACTATACATACAGATGACCTGTAGCACAAAGAGAGAGAGAGAGAGAAAAAGGCAAGAAATAAATAATTTTTAAAAAATGGACAAAAATCCTGAGATGACATTATGACATAAGGAATCTCCAGAGATGCCTTTAAATTTATTTTCTTTTGGCCACCTATTGCCAGGCATGTGTTTTTGAAGGGACTCCCTTAGAGGAAACTAAATTTCCACTTGCAAGTGGTTTCCAATTGAGATTGCTTCTAGGTTAGGGATGGGGCATGTTACAGGCTTTATCTTTTGGGCCACCAACCAGCTCCTGAATTATGACACAGAGACTTCTTATCAGTTGTGAATGCTAGGCCTTATTTTAGCTCTTAGTTCTTGCTAGCTCTTGTAGCTTAAATTATACTGTTTCTCTTCATCCACATGTTGCCTTAAGGCTTTTTGCCTTTCTTGCTTTTTATATGTTTTACTTTTCTGCTTTTTGTGTCTGTCTGTCTGGCATCTGCCTAGCTTCTGACTCAGGGTATGTCCCTCTTTCTCTCTCTCATTCCTCTTCTTCTCTCTGGAGACTAGATATCTCCTCCTTCTTATTCTCTCTGCCTGTCAGCCTTGGTCTGTTCTTCTCCTGCCTACATACTGGTCATTCATTTTTTTTTTGATCAATCAGGTACCTTAGGCAGGCAAGGTATAACAAATATAACATACCATTGTGGAGGCCCCAAAACGTGAGCCTATTTCCACGTTCACAAAAGGTCCGAGAGGAGAAACTAATCTCTATGCCTTCAAGGTTACTGTGTTTCTACCCCCAAAAAAGGTTCCACCTAGATTTAGATCAGCGAGTTCTGCTCTGTCAAGGTTATTGTCAACAGATGTGGTTAATATCCACACCTTATATTTCAGGTCCAGAGAAGTATATATATTTCTACCTCAAACAAAAGTCTAAGGATCCTACTAAGGTTCCAGTTCCTTTAAGTAGATAACATTGGATTCCATTTCCTTTTCCTAGGGAGATCTATTGGTTACCACTAGTCCCTTACTTCATCCTTAATCTTGGTTGTTAAATTGACTGCAGCTTGTTTATCATTTGCTTAAGAGCTAATATCCACATATGAGGAAATATGCACTATATTTGTGTTTCCAGGTTTGGATTAACTAACTCAGTATGAACTTTTCCAGTTCCTTCTATTTACATGCAACTTTTTATTTTGCTTCAATTACTAATGGCAGAGTAATACTCCATTGTGTAAAAAGACTGCATTTTCATTACACATTTGCTTATTGAGAGACATCTAAGTTGTTTCCATTTCTGGCTATTAATAGTAGAAAAACAATCATATGGTGGAATGAGTGTCTCTGTGGTAGGATTCCCAACTTTCTAAGGGTCCACTGCACTGATTTCCATAGTGACTGTGCAAGTTTGCACTCCCACCAGCAATCGGTGAAAGTTCCCTTTACACCACATCCTCAGTATCATGAACTGTCTCTTGTTTTATTGATCTTAGCCATTCTGACAGGTGTAAGATGAAATCTCAAGTTAGTTTTGATTTGCATTCCCCTGATGGTTAAGGATGTTAAACGCTTCTGTAAGTGTTTTCTACCATTTGAGCTACTTCTACTGAGAATTAACTGTTTAGATCTGTACCACATTTTTAATTTTTTTGATATCTAATTTTTAAGTTCTTTGTACATTTTGGATGTTAGACCTCCATTGGATGTGTAGCTGGTAAAAAAGCAAACAAACAAACAAACATATTTTCCCATTCTGTAGGCTACTACTTTTTTCAAATGATGGTGTCCTTTGCTTTGCAGAAGCTTTTCAGTGAAGGTCTGAAGCTTACCTGCTTCAATGGCCTACTGTCTTCTTTGGCAGGCTTGGCTAGTAGGTTCCCAGGGAATAACTGCTATAGCAGGGGTATGGGATAAAATGGTGTGTATGGGAGGAGGTTGGAGCAGCAGATTTGTGTGATCTGCTGGAGAAGGGGGACAGAAATATCGGGAGAGAACACAGCAGGTTGTCTACTACCCAGTTAGTGGTGAGACTAGGAACTTAGATTTGCCAGAGAGGAGGGAGAGGAGAAGATCTACAGCTAGCTTACTTCTTCTCCTGTCCAGGATGATCTGCAGGTTCTTGGGGAATTGGATACATTTTTATTTCAGACCCCCCTGTTATTTTATTAAATCAAATTCTGCTCATATTTTCCTTGGAATTTTACATATAATTATAGTTTATGTAAAACTATAGTTATAGTTTATGAAAACTTCTAATTTCATCACAAATTTATTTTTAAACTTTCAGTAGTCAAATATGAATACTGTTATGGGGTTGGAATGGCAGTTCTCAGCACCTTCAACAGGTCTTCTTGTTATGACACCTTTTGTATATGACAAAAGCTGGGAATGGAACTCAAGGTCTTATGAATATTAGTAAATTCTGTATCTGTATTAAATTCTGCCCCACTTTTTTGGTCATTTTAATGAATATTTTGTCAATATAATCCTTTTGAATGCTATCAATTATAAGTCCTAGTGTTTCAGGGAAACACTCTTTCCCTTAAGTCTTTTCTTCTGTATTTCATCTGTTTTCTGTTTTTTAAGTTTGAGTGTAGATATTATCATACATGAGTTTGAAATTATTATTTTCTTTCTACATACAGTTAATTCGTGGCCTATGTTTAATTCAAAAACCAAAATGAAACCTATAGCTCTTATACTATTATTTACTTATTATCCTAGTATAATACAAGAACAATTCTGTGAACAACTGAATTATTTTATCTCTATTTTTGTTTTCTCTTCTGTTGTGTATGTGTGTATGTGTATACATTGGTATATAAGTGTGCATGTGAGTGCTTGTATACATATATGTGGAGGCTGGAGGTATGTATTAGGTGTTTTCCTGTCACTTCTCACCTTACGATTTTGCATCCAGGTTTCTTGATGAACCCAGAAATCACCAATTTCAACTAAGCTGACTAGTGAGTTAGCTTCATGGGTCTGCTTGTCTTTGTCTCATCCTAGACAGTGCTACAGAGTGTGAATGTGTGTGTGTGTAGGTGTGTGTGTATGTGTGTAGGTGTGTGTGTATAGGTATGTGTATGTGTGTGTGTAGGAGTGTGTATGTGTGTGTATGTGTGTGTATGTGTGTAGGTGTGTGTGTATGTGTGTGCATGCGTGTGTGGGTGTGTGCTGAGGACATCAACTAGGGTCCTCATTCTTGTATCATGTAAAGCATTTTACTGACAGAACCCAGAAGGGGTCATATCAGTAGTTGTTCTCCCTGTTGGTGCACGGTACGCTCAATGTTTACTCTCTGGTGGCACCACAAAGGATGTGGGGCCAAGGGACAAGAACTCTGCCTGGTGCCTTTAAGAGAGTAGGGGTGCAGTTTACCTCATTAGGTCTCCTTCATACATATAGCAGTGTATTATCAAATATGAACAGTCACTTGGACGGAAATGATTGACACCTGGCTGGCATGGAGAAGTGCTTCATTAGTGTGATGCAAACCCTGACCTGTGATTTAACCTACAAAGAGAAACAGATGATATGACAGAAATTGATGTTCCCTCCCGCCAAAGAGAATAAAGGTCAAAAATGAATTTTGATGACTCATAAAAGAGAAACAAGATGCAGTGTTCTCTGTATACTTGTGTTTCTGGTTCAGGAACCATACCTACTCGAAAGTACTTGAGGGTAGAAACAAGTTTCTATGTCCAGAGGTTTAAGATTTTGAGGAAGATGATGTGAACGGTTTTGTTTTGTTTGTTTCATTTTGACATGGTATCTTTTGTAGCACAGGCTGATAATACAGGTGCTATTGACCTTGAACTCACAGCCTTCTGTGGTATAGCTCTCAAGTGCTGAGATTACAGATATCAGTGTAATCTTTTAATCAATAAAATAGAGGCACCCGTGGAACCAACCACCACTCCAAACAAGGCTCAAGGAAAGTGTGGAATTATGTTCCAGACCAAAAGGATGGGACGTGTAGTTATCAGATAGGGCCATAATGGGGACATTTCCTCATTACCTCCAGAAAGTCCTGGAAATACCAAATTTTGAAAAGGAGAATTAAAAGCATTTAAATAACACAGCTATTGACATTTGCTTGGTGACCTCAATGAATTAGATAAAGTCTAGCTGTGTGGCAGGGACACACCTGACATCTGGGCTCTAAGATACACTAAGATAGATAGCTAAAATGCAGATTTGCCCTGATTTCAGTAAAAGGTATGTAGTTGGAGGCGGGAATGTGTATTATGTGGGAAGAGGGAAAGAATAAAAGATGGCATCCACCTTTCTCTCTTTGAAGTCAAAGAGTATAAGAATGCACAGTTGTACATCTTCTTCATTTTATATGTAATATAGTGCCGTGTGTGTTTATGTGTGTGTTTGTGTGTGTGATTGTGCGTCTTTGTATGGATGTGTGGCTTTGAAAATAAGTTCCTATTCTGGTTAGTGCAGCTTTTCTTTTCTTCATGCAGTGTTGGCCTTATGTGAAGTGCTATATGCCATAGAATTTTTCGAATTGAACTGGTAATACAAATAGCTATGTTTTGGTAGTCACTGCTGGAATGATCCATAGAGTCATGTATCACTAAGTACCTACTGGGCCCTTTGATTGTGTGCAACTATACAAAAAGGTGAAGTTTTTCCACAGTATGCTCAAGGGAGACCAAGGCTTGGTATGATATTCATAGTATTATAACTTATGGTATAAAGAAAATTTTAAAGATTAAATTCTAACTGGATGCAATTGAGAAACCTCTTTGAAATTAAAGGGAACTAACTTGTACATTCCCTTTGCTTCAATACATAGCTGCTATGGATTTTATATTTTCTTCTCTGTCATCTGGTGAGGTTGACATTTATGTTTTGCCAATGAATGAGCTTGAAGAATAGAGATGGGTCACTTTTAGACTGAAACTTCAGGACACTATAATATTAACGCCAATAGTATTGTTAAAAGATATCAATAAACTCCCCCTCAATCCCTGGGTTTAACTTTTCCCAGAACCATTGGCTTCTGACTGTTTTGTGTAATACCACCCTGGACACCTGGGGTGAAGATAGGATTTGTTAATCGGTTTATTTATTCATTTATTAATTGGTTCACTATGCAACATTTCACATATATTCAGATGATGGAGCTGCAAAGTGTGGAGGAGAATTCTGGGTTTGATTTCGAACATTTATGTCATTGTCACGCTGGATGAAAGATTCTTCAATGGGAAACGTATCTCACTTGTCATTTTGAAACATTCAAACTTAATTTTATAGAATCATTTAGCATAATCTCTAATTTTGCAAAATAGCACTTGTTCTCATTAGACATTGAAATAATAACCAAGAAACTAAGGAATAATAACCAAGAAACAAGGTATTTCACAGGGAAAATACATTGAAAAGTGATGGATACAATGCTTGCAAGTGGTCATACTTCATTATATAATATTTTATTACCTGTATTAGATGTAATTGTTGATAGAGTTAAGTTTGGCATTTTTATTCACAAATGCACTATGTCCTAATCAAACCCAAACATCCCCTTCCCCTTCTGTATGCTACCTAATCAGTAGTGTGTGTTGTCTTAGTCACTACTGGTGGACTTCATTTTTACCACCATTTTGGAGGGAACATGTAACACTTGTCTTCCTATGTCTGGCTTATTTTTCTTTGCAGATGAACAATCCTTATCATATGTATAAAACCCATCTTCATCATCCCACCTGTTCATGAACTCTTACTCTGACTCCATCCTTTAGCTATTGTGACAACATGGGCATTTAGTAATCTCCATTGAACACTGACTTTGATTGCTTTGGGAATATGTCCAAGAGTGGTACAAGTGGATCATATGATAGATCTATTACAGGTTTTTGAGTAATCTCCATGCTGATTTCCATGGTTGTAGTAATTTCCATGTCTAATCATAGATCACAAGGACTCTATTTTCCTCCACATCTTCTCCAGCACTTGTTATTTGTTTGGTATTTTGGTAAAGGCCACTCTGACTGAGGTGCTATCTCACTAAAGTTTGAATATGCCTTCCCATAATGGTTAATTATATCAAATATTTTTAAATATATATAGGTTGAAGTATTTCTTCTTTTGCAAATTGTTCATACTATGTGACCATTTTAGTTGTGTAATTTTTTTTTGAGGTTTTATATTTTATCCAATTCTTTGGGTTGCTGTTGACAAAGTTATCTGTCCAACATGGTCCCACACCCATGCAGTCCCAAAGAAACACACAGAGGCTTACATTAATTATAAACTGGTTGGCCTATTAGCTTAGGATTCTTATTAACTCTTACATCCTGCATTAGTGCATAACCCTTGTCTGTTTTATCCACATGGCTTGGTACCTTTTATCAGCGAGGCATTCTTATCTTGCTTCCTCTGTGGCTGGGTGACGACTGCAGACTGACTCTTTCCTCTTCCCAGAGTTCTCCTGTTCTCATCACCCCACCTCTACTTCCTGCCTGGCTACTGGCCAATCAGCATTTTATTAGAATACAAGTGACAGGGTACAGACCATTGTACCACAGCACTCCCTCCCCCTTTATTCACGACAAGAACTATGAATCTAATCTAATCTCCTTTGTTTAGCTTTTTTCCTGACCATTATCCATAACAATTTGTAACCAACACTCTAAACAGAGACCAATATCCATAATTCATTTTTTGGTGAATGTGGGTGTAATTTTCTAGGCTACTTCCTGCTGTTTTGAGGTACTGATAACTTATGGGGACCTAAAGAAAGTTTAGAATTATGGTCAAGTCTTGACTGGAATATTCTGTGAGTCTTGATCATCTCAGCCAGCAGTCTTGAGGCTGTTCTGGATATAGAACTCAGAGGAAATGTCAATAGAGCTCCTCTGAAAGACTGGATCATCTGGCCAATTTGCTTCTATCGGAGATTTTTCAGGGGGTCTTTCTTGATCAAACCTGATTTTTCTTAACCTATAATAAATCCACAGCCTCTCATTTCCTGTGGAAACAAAAGCAAAACCTCTTCTCCAAAGTAACATATATTTGAACTTAAATTTTGAAGTTAAGCCATTTTCAAAAAATATATATTGATTAATCCAGCAGCATTTATAATCAAATGTTTTTTTAGCAGCTGTTGCTTCTTCCTCAGTCATCAAACAATTCAAAGACAACACAATAACATACAGTATCCAGACTCTCTGTGTATTTTCCATCTTTACATGGCTCTATTTTATTTTTATATCTTTTATATTTGTTTTTAATTTTTGGTTTTTTGAGACAGGGATTCTCTGTGTATCTTTGGCTGTCCTGGAATTCACTCTGTAGACCAGGCTGTCCTTGATCTCACAGCATCCGAAGTGCTGCAATAAAAGATGTGTGCCACCACACCCAACAATTCTTTTTCTTTTCTTTTTCTTTTTTTTAAGGACTTTATCCGTTTTATTTTCTCTCCCCAGCCTACATATATTTTCAAACACACTGTAAACTCTTTAGAGGTTTTCTTTATCTGAATCTGTCTTTACTGTACATCTCTTCTTCTGACCATATGAGTCTTTAATTTGCTAAGACATATGGCTTGGATTAAAGCAGCGGCATCAATGGCTGGATCCACCCCATTTCTTAGCTTTCTGGGAGTCTAGCTTCATGGTGAAGAGGTACTGGTGGGAGACATGTTTATTGCCACAACTCTATGGAGTTTCAAGGTTCCTGCTACCACCAAGAAGCATGCTGGCCACTATTCAGAAACATCATTTAAGTATTTGTTGGTGGGGCCTCTTAACACAGCTGCAAGGTTTTTGTAGCTAAAGCTGAGTCAGGAAGCCTCTCTTAAATGAGACACGCTTACCTCTAGCAAACAGAGCTTACCTGAGAAAATGCTGCTACCAAGAAGCCCTGCTTAACTCTTTTGTGTCTAGAATTACTTCCCAAACTCTCTCAGGTTTTATGTGGATGTAGTTGTCCACATTAGCACCATTTATTGACAAAGGTTTCTATCCCACCTGGTCTCACAGCCATTCAGTCCCAAAGAAGCACACAGACGCTTACATTAATTATAAACTGGTTGGCATATTAGCTCAGGATTCTTATTAACTCTTACACCCTACGTTATTACATAATTCTTGTCTGTGTTAGTCACGTGGCTTGGTACCTTTTATCAGTGAGGCATTCTCATTTTGCTTTCTCTGTGTCTGAGTGATGACTGTAGACCCAGACTTTCCTATTCCCAGAATTCTACTGTTCTTATCACCCCACCTATACTTCCTGCCTGGTCACCTTGCTTATTCTTACTACCTAGCTACTGGCCAATCAGTGTTTTGTTAAAACAATACTAGTTACAAATCTTTACAGGATACAAGACCATTGTCCCACAACAGTTTGTGTGTTTGCTTTCTGAGTTTTTTTTTTTTTTTAGGTTCTTCCTAGTTTTATATGATCTTATTTGTCAATTTTTGATGTTATTTTCTGTGGTCTCTATAGTTCTGGGTTTAAATCTGAAGGAACTCCTGTACCTCACAGAAAGGCCTTAGCATAGATGTAACATCCATGGACTAGAAGGCCATGGACATTTATGCTGTCATGATCTATATGAATCTGCATCTAATTTTAAGAATTTGTTTATTTTTTATCATATTTTTCTGAATTTCACCTAATAATAGAAATCTAATTTTTGTTTTCAGTTATTGGATATTGTTGGTGACTTGCTATTCTCTCCACATTCCTGACTTCTTTTTGGCTTTAACCATAGACTGGTAGCATTCCTTCTGAGATGATAATTTAGGGTATACATAGGTCCTGATGAACACAGAATTCTGCTTTCTCACTTGAGTGTTTCCTACAATCATTGGTTCTTAAATTTTTCTTTGCTTCAGGAGACATGTTAATTTCAAATTTCCTCTTTCCAACCTTCTGTAATTTCCAGTTGTGACTCTTGACTTTTTTGGAATGGCATCCAGCAAAAGATATGCTCTTATTTTGAACCTTATCTTTTAACACAACTAAACTTCCTAATTTTTCTGACACACTTGTTCACATGGATCTTTCTTTAAGTAAATTGTAAATGCCTTGTCTCTCCCTACCTTTGGAATATTTGTTCCTTTGTTTGGTGGTTTTTCCAAGGCCTATATTATGGATCCCTGGGCATTTCAGAAATTATTTCACAAAACAGAAAGCATTTTGGCTGTTTATTTTGTTATATAGTCAATGATTTTATTATTTGATTAATACATTCTAAAAGACATAAAGAACACAGTGACAATCTTTTCTACCACAATTAATTCAAAAATTAGTTGAACGGTTTGTAAATACAACAAAGTGAAATGACAACATAGCCAAATTAAGACTATTAAAACTAAGGCATGAAGTCAGAAGAATGTCATATCTCACTCTTAGCTAAATATTGGCCGCAAAAGCAAAAGCAGGAGAAAATGCATCAATTAGCAGAACCAATCTTCTGAAACAAACTTGCAGGAAATGTATTATTGATAAAAGACAAATGGTTTCAAAGAATCTACTTATTTGAGAAAAATGTATGCAGTTTATATCTTTAAGAAAATCCTTACAATAGCCTGTAAACTATTGTTTCTATTTTATTAGTTCTTTGGGAATTTCAAACAATGGGTTTTGATCATAGCCACCTTTCTCCTTCAACTCTTCCTGGATCCAACTCCCCTTCCCTTGATACCAAACTTGTTTTCTTTCTTTAGAAATACATCAGTGGGGCTGGAGAGATGGGTCACGAGTAGGAGCACTGGCTGCTCTCCCAGAAGAGCTCAATTGAATTCCCAGCACCCACATGGCAGCTTGCAACTGTCTGTAACTCCACTTCCAGGGGATCGCTTGCCCTCTTTTGCTTGCAGAATCTTGCAGGTGTGTAGAGCATATAAGCTCACAAAATTACACATGCGTATGCATTTTAAAAAGAGAAATATATAATAAATAGTTTAAAATACCATAAAAGACTAATTTGTACTGCTCAGTTATTCTTCGACTCTCCCACTGGGGTGCAGGTGATTTACCAGGAGCCTTACTCGTGGAGAGAACTCTCTTTTCCTTCCCTAGCAGCCAGCAATGGCTAGGGGTGGGATTATGTGTCCAGATTGCCTCTCCAGGCTGGGGCTCTGTCTGGCTTTACATTCAGGGGTTCTGAATTGCTGTACCAATTATTGCTTTATGTTTGTAAGTGAAACTGATGCTGGGTCTTGAAGACACTGTTTTCTTGTTGTCATTTGCCACTTTAAGTTCTTTTACTCTTTCTATCTCCTCTTCTACAAGTTTCCCTGAACCTTTGGAGGGAGTTTTAGTAAGTAACATAATTGAACGTTATGTCTGTTGTGCCTGTATTTAATTTTTTAAAGTATATAAAACTCTTCTTTTTATATTGGAAAATAATACTTACAAATATTGTTATAGAAATCAATTTTTCCCCAACATATTGGCAATAATGTATTTTTAAACAATTAAAAGTACAATTTCCAAATTAAGCATACAAAGTTTAAATTAAGACAATTCTGAGTTATGGACAATTAAGAAATCAGGAAAGCTTGACTCCTGAGCAACTGTCAGGAGGACCAGTCCTAATGGCTTCTCTTTTGTTGAAATCCTTTCTTTACCCAAGGCTGATCCAGCTATCAGAACTGAAGATTTGATGCATTGTTCCAAAACAAAATGAAAATGAAATGAAACAAAATGTGTGTGAACAATGGGGGGAAACAATGGAGTCACTGGTCAGCATTTCTGGCAGCCATGCATTCACTGTGGGCTCCTCATTAGCTGTGATAATGAAAGTCAACAACTGCTAGTTTATTAGAAATGAAAGATAGAGGATCATCGTAATTACACCACATGTGCATGGGTGTGCGCACACACACAGACATGCACATATAGACACACATACAGACACAGACACACACACACACACTCCCCCCGACAAAAAACACTGCTGCACATATGTGCATCATCCATAGTTGACGTTCACATAAAACATGCCATGAATAAATCCTCTACAGAAAGTGAGTAATGAACCATTATGCAGAATCTCTAAATAGTTTTCTAGGTGCTCTTTAAACCTGCTTTCTCTTTTGATTATTTATATCAGATCAAGTACTGGAGTCTCATTAATAGTTTTTCTTCTAATACTGTCAATCTTTCTATCTATATCGCAAATCTTTCTACCTATTTGTGCTTATTATAAAAATATAATGACTATATCTATCTACCTATTCATCTATATATAAAGTACACACACACACACATCCAAGTGGCTTATTTCCTTATAGATATAGGATCTGATTTGCTCAAAATTAAACTAATAGTTAACAGAAAAATTATACAACCAGAAATGAGACTTTTCTCTTTCTTTGGAAAGTTGTCCAAAATAACTTTAAGACTGACTGATATTTGAAAAATGCCTGAACCCTCACTCGCTTTCCTCTCACCTATTCATTCGTTAACTCATTCACTGGTTTTGGTGATTTGCTGTGAAGGTATGGATGAGACCCAAGTCTTTCATAGGATCTGCATGACCACTGTCCACCATTCCTATGATCAGTCCCGGGGCTGTCCCCACTCACTCAGAGGCAACCATACAGGTCCTTCACTTTGGTGAACACACATAGTATGGCATTCTCTGTGTTCTTTACTCTTTGCTGTTTCTATTTGTATGTTCCTTCAGGTCTATTTCTCAGCCCCTCACTTATTTTCATGTCTCTCCTAAGTAGAATCCATTAAAGAAGAGTGTATGTTACCTTATAAAAAGACTGTTTTGTATGTGGGATTTGTTAATTTTTATTCTGATTATGTTGATTTACTTTTCTCCATAGTTCTAATCTCCACTTACAATATTCTGTTTGTCAGTTTATTGTTATCATTTCAGATAGAGCTCTATATTCTTAAGATTAAGTATGATGTTTATACATATATATTTAAGTATGGGTTCTCATTGCCTGATATTATGCTATATAAGTAGAGTAATATTAAGCAATTGGTAAAAGGATGAGGATATATTTGTTTACTTGTATACTTAATCTGCCAATTTTGAATAACATATTTTAAAGGAAGAGTGAACAATACAGATATGACCCACCATCAAGTAAGGTAGAAGGGTCAGGAAACATACGTTAGACATCTAAATATCAAAATAAAAAAAACCCAAAGAAGCTAACGGAAACGAAAGTTGAAGAAGAGAAAGCTGAAAGCAGAAGATTCAGGATTATGTGCAGACAGTATGGGAGGGGGACCATGGGAAGAGTGAGACAAGGACTGCTCAGTTTATACAGTGAGGAAGCAATAACCTTCAACTGCAAGAGTGGCGACGAAGGTTGCTTCCGTTCTGCTGCTGTCTGTCAGCCCAGCTAGCACATCCGGAAACCAGGAGTCGTGTCTCCGTTCTGTATAGAATGGAGAAATGTTAAGAGAGCTGCACTATAAACCCTGGAAGTTTATGGGGTCTTTTCGCAGAGAGGGAAGGATTCTGAGGTTGAAGATGCATATCATTTGATGCCATGAGAGTGAGGTGTGAAACTCAGCGACCCACAACAAACAGGGAAAGGTAGACGCCAGCACCCGGGTACCCAGTTCTAAGAATGAAAGTATGAAGAAACAGGTCTCAGGACTGTGGCGAATGACCGAGAGGACCCCTGCCAAGATGCGTCGTTGGCAGTGGAACTGACAGCACAGGCTGTCATTGGTTTTCCCAGAGGGCCTTTCCACAGTGTCACAGACAAAGAGTCAAGCCTGTGGGAGAATGATAAGTTAGACGGCGAGGAAATGGAGACTGTAGAATGCACCCAGGCATCCGGCTAAGTAAAGGCTGGAAAATTAGAAAAGAAGTGGAAGGTGAAATGATATAAGGGACTCTGATGGTAGAAGGAAATTCCTATAGCGTATCTTTCAAACACAGGGTTGCTATATAAAGGGATAAAAACCTGCATTGAAATCATGTCTACACTTATAAATCTTGTTTGGATATCACAGAATTTATGAACCTTATTAAACTTTGTCAGAGTTCACAGGCCAAAGTTCCATAGAAACTACTTCAAGATTCACTGATCAAATTTCTTAAAAATAAGATGTCCCATGTAATATTAAAGTGACAGGTAAATATTTTTAACAATTTTTTTTGGTGTTAGCTAGTTTGTTTAGAAGCTTCATGACAGCACAATTCTTTAAATGGAAGAAAACATATCCCATAAGTTTATTTGAAATGATAATACCTTTATTGGGGCTAAATTCTGCCCCAAACTAATAGTATCTCTGTGTAAATTACCAAACAGCAGCTAGTATTTCTGCTTCCAGAATCCTGGGTAATTTACAAAATTTGTACATGAAGTACGAAAGCATTCTTTCCCCTTGTAAGAAAATGACTCAAGATCGGCAATTCAATATC
This sequence comes from Ondatra zibethicus, assembly GCA_004026605.1. Lineage (NCBI taxonomy): Eukaryota > Metazoa > Chordata > Mammalia > Rodentia > Cricetidae > Ondatra > Ondatra zibethicus. Next base: position 128,797 of record PVIU01001191.1, on the reverse strand, counting down.
ATGATCATTTAAAAAATGATCTCCCTAGTTCTAACAGGTGAACTGATAAATTGAACCTTCACGTAAGTGTCAACTGTAAACTGAACGGCTGTACTTGGATGCCGTATGAGTACAGTGAGGAAAATCAGTGTCTCCTTTGTGTTTATTGTTTCCTCCTCAGCACAAGTCCTAAACTAGATCTGGCTGTAGACTTCGCTATTCACCTTCTTGAAGGTGGCTCTGAATTCTGCTTTGGAGAATGGGAAGACAAAATGCTATTCTAGAACTAGACAACAAAGTGGCCTACATGTATCCTAGCGCTTTGTGGGTGTTGAGCTCTAGGTAGTCAGTAGTGAGACGGGAGGCAGGGGTCAGTGAAATGGGAGAGAAAGGGGGAGGGGAAAAAAGGGAGCCTTCCAATGAAGGGCTTGGCTTTATTTGCCTCTCCATGTCATACCAATAGAAGATGGAGTGGAAATCAAGGACTGGCCAGGTCAGATTTAACCTCTCATCCATCAGATACATTTTTCTGCTTTGGTTGGAGACTGATCCTTGATTAAAATCCACACTGTGTATTTTTCACATGCTCTAAAGTCATTAGAGAAACGTGAGTATCTCTTCTGAAGCTCGATTGAATTGAATGCATTAGACGCTCTGTTCCTCACCCCTGGCCTTTTAGTGATGAACAGGCCTACCTCAGTGAAGTTTACTAATAAACTGTGCTCATGTAACATTCTTGATGCCCTTGTCAACTTAAAGGGAATTTTTTTTATCAGTAAAATTTCAATGTTTATGTGTTCTGACATGTATTGGATTATATAGTAAACTACTTCTTAAACCCTGATTCTCCATGATTAATTATGGACACCTTCTTAAGGTCCATTTTTCAAAGACATATTGACTACATTATTTGATGTGAAAGAGAGTAGACATTTTCTTTTCAACCTGTTGAGTCTGTCGGTAATGGTACTCCATTTTGGAGTGTCGTTGTCATCACTTAGTCACAGAAATGAACTCAAGGACCCATATGACACCATGAGACCTGTTTGATAGGTGTTGGATTCTGAGGCGCTGAGCTCAGGAGCTCATCACAATGAAGCAGGTGTGTGATTAGGTGAAGAGGACACTGGTACCAGTGACAGGAGTTTATATACACTGGAAATGTGTTCTGTCAAGCTTTACTAATGGCCTGCTTATTCAGTAAACCAAAAACTTTTTGAAAAGAAGTTTGTAATTATTAAAAATAAACCATCAATCATTGACTTAAAAGTAATCTTCAGAAAAAAATGGAGAGTTACTCACAATTAGATATTTAACTCTTTTGTGAACTAAGCTCACATCTCCAGTGTATCTCAGTAGAAACAAATATATTATGAGTGCAAAACTGACAGGGAATATAATATATAACACTGTACATGATATAAGTATGGATATTTTAATACTTTTAATGTTGATGGTCTAATTTACCTTACATATTATAAACCTTATGACATATCTGCAAATTTAATAGACAAATGCTGAGACTGCTTCAAGGTGGAACTTTTTGTTTGTAATGAGATTGACTATTTCTCCTGCTATTATTCTTTCATTGGTTATTCAATTACTATGCCTATTCTCCTTTAGGGAAATATTTGATTTCTTTAGTTATTTACAGCAGAAAGTTCTGATCTATATCACTTTTACATATCGGAGTTACTTTAATCACTTTGTTTTAAATGAAAATCAAGTAATTTAGTCATTAAAATATGTACATGCAATCTTTTCATCAATAAAGTTATAGCCATTAAGAATCCCAAATGCATTTTTCAGAAAATAGTTTGCTGCAAAGGCTTAGGATTTTTGCATTATAATAGGAAATACAATTCTAGTTACCCAGGTGGTCAGAGAAAGGTTTACACATCAATGGAAGTAAGCTATATGTTTTCTCTGACATAAAAAGGTGAAGTGACTTTGGATGTCACCCAGAGAATTGCAGGAGTGGGAAAAGAATCCCAGTGCAACACTTTAGTGAGTAGACAACTAAGATTTCTTGTGAAGTAATAATTGCTAATTACTGTGGGTTTTCTTCTCATTTGCAAAAGATTGAATGAGTCTCCCAAGTTCACAGAGGTGTTTTATCCGGTGGACCACATGCCTTGTAAATGGAGTTTTTTCAATAATAGCTCAAATGAAATTAGACGCATTTGATGGTTTAAGCACCACTGAAGAATACATTCTCTATTTGATGTCACTGACTTCCTGTTCCTGGAGATGAGAATATATGTGGCTCCTTTATCAATGTAGAACGCTTAGCATATCCTGTGCTTCTGCTGTGTAGCAGGCGTTTATGTAGCCTCTGACTTATTCCCCAGAAAGTTTGGAGAGTTAGTTTTGTTTTCATTGCTGTAGAAGAATGGTTGACAGAAATAAATTAAGAGAAGGAGAATTTATTCGGATTCATAACTTAGGGGATAGAATTTATCCTTCTGGCGAAGGCGCTGAGGCAGGGTAATAGCACAAGCACAGGCAAGCACGAGAATAAGCAAAACTGGCCAAAACAACCTGTCACGAATGACACAATGACACGCTCGCCTAGCCAATCACAACACACCAGCAGCAACTGCCAGTTCCAAAAGGACCAACCAAAAACGTTCCTACGGCAGTTTAATTTCCCTAATCCCATAACCACCACCACCCCCGCCCCACACACCACACACACACAATAAAGAACCTTAATATTTACATTGGAATCTCTCTGTGGCCCTGGCTCTACATCTTCTCTCCCTCTACGCCCCGGGAAACGGGGATCGCACAACAGGGAGCAGCAACAAGCCCACAACTGGCGCTCAACGTGAATGAACCTTTTCCTTTCGCTCTTTTTTTTGGGTCCTCCTTACCCTCTCCTGGGGGCAGTTTTCTTTCTTGTTTGCTGTCCCCTTCGCTCCTGTCCGGACTCTCTACCAGCATCTTGAATTCGCCCCCTTGGGTTGTTTTAGGTGAGTTGACCCCCATTTTCATTTTTAAGCCCTTTGTAAATTGGGGGTTTCTTTTCTATCCCTACATTTTCTTTTCTTTCCCCTGTTTGTCTTCCTGGTTAGGAATTCTCCATCGCGACTCAGTTCGTCTGATACCTCTACATAAGGGCTGACCACCCAGGAGATAGAATCAATAAAGGACCCTCCGACTGGTCCTTTTCACCTGGAAACACTGTGTGAACCTATGGCCGCAGCCTAACAAACTGCATTAGTCCCTCACTTCAAGCAACACACTTGGTCTGGGAACACAACTTTCCCTTCCATCCTTGTTCTGGCTCGGACTCCCTCACGGCCGGAGAGCAACTGACAACTTTTGCCTGTGGCCACTCTCCTTGACTCTCTGAAGGCTCTCCTGCTTTATAGGAAGTCCTGACCCCCTCCTCTCCTCGGAGTGTGGACTGTTGGACTTCCTCTCCTAGTCTCTCTTCTCAACTAATCCGGTTATGTCACCTCCTATTAAAGGCCATTGGGGCAGTGACTGGTCTCTTAATTCACGGAAATTTTTAACTGTGGTTGAATCCCCTTTCCGGGATTGGAACGTTCTTCTCAGACTGTGACTACTTCCACTAGCTTGATCCTGGAGCTGGGCGGGGAGCAGTTGTTGCCACTCACCCCATGTCTTCTAGCCACTTTCTTCTTTGCTGCCCCTCCTCACAGGCTCCTCCTGGGACCCATTATGAATGCTGCCCCATCCTGGAAGGATGGGGCCTTCCCTTCTCAGCCAGTGCTGCCACCTCCCCTCCCCCGAAGTTGACAGGAGCTCTGTGAGTCTCATGGGAGGACTGATGCCCTGGATCCTGTCCACCGTTTTCACCTCTACCTGGCCTCCCACTCACACTATGCAGAGCCTGGAGCAGAAGCTGCCTTTTCTGGCCATTTTGGTGAGCTATTCCTGCAGCATTTCGAAACTGAGGTGGTTCTGGGGTCTCGGGATCACTCTTCCCACCTGTCTTGGCCCCATTGAGGCCTGGTATGGAGATTGCACCACCACATGACTTGTCCCTTGATGTTACAGAGTGGGCGGGGTCCTGGCTGTTTTGTGCCTCTCTCTGTCTTCTGAAGACCTATCTGGCCCCCTTCCTTCCTCAGTCTCTTCCTCCTCTAGAGCATCCTCAAAGTCGAAGCTCCAGAAACGCTTTTCCCTCCGTTCAGTGCGATGCTCAGTCAGAGGTTCTATACGCGGCATCCTTACTGAGGGTCCACCGAGGCTTCCGGGGATCCGGGTCTCTGGAGACCACATCAGGCCCTCCAGTCGTAGGTAGAAACAGCAACTCCAACTCCCCTGGTGGACTCACTGCTTTGAGAGGCTGGGAGTGGGTGGTGGAACCTTGAAGGATGGAGCAGGACTGGTACAGATTGAAGAGTTGCTCAGTTTTCTGCGGACTGAAGAAACTGCCCCTTGCCCAGCAGCAGTGGGTCGTGGAGGAGGGGTGGCTGGACTGACCTCATGGGGAGGAGGGCAGCCTCGGAGGCAGAAGTGTCCTACTGCTCCGAAGTGAAGGAGAAGGAGGAGGTGGCAGTCGCTTGGAGTTCTTCGTAGCACCCAAGGCATCCCGGTCCCGACTCAGCATTTCCTGTTCTGCTACCACTGATGTCCGCACAGCCAAACGTCCCTAGAGATGCCAGACAGGGAGACCACATTTGTGGTTAAGGTAGAAGGCCTTTCAGAGTCTATTATGGAGACAGCTGATGCATTTCATGTGAAGGCCTGTTGACAGAGGTTTCTGTCCTGCCTGGTCCCCACAGTCATTAAGTCCCAAAGAATCACACAGAGGTCTACATTAGTTATAAATTGATTGGCCCATTAGCTCAGGCTTTTTATTTACTAATTCTTACATCTTATATTAGCCCATTATTCCTGTCTGTGTTAGCCACATGGCTTAGTACCTTTTACAGCGAGGCAGTCACATCTTGCTTCTTCTGAAGCTAGGTCATGACTGCAGACTGAGCCTATCCTCTTGCCAGAATTATGCCACACCATCAAAAAAATCTCACCCCCAGGCTGCTATAGCCTTTACAGATGCCAATAATACTAAGCTTAGGTTAATAATCATGGGGAAAGACCTTATATCCAACCAGATCAGAACAACTAGGGGAGTTATTGGTGGTCCTTCAGGTATTGGAAATGGCCCACTCAGAAGCTGTAAATATTTTCCCAGATAGCCTCTATGCCACACAAGCTTGCAAAATATCATTTTTTTTGCAAAATTAAAATCCTAAAGGGATTCCATCTTCCAAACGGTGCAAACTCTTCAAGACTTATAACAGTCCAGAGGACACCCCTGGCACATATCCCATATCAGATTGCATACGGGGCTGCCAGGAATGCTACCGACAGGCAACCACGTGGTAGACCACCTAATTATGACTATGACAGTGCCCTTGCCATCGCTGGAACAGGCGAGGCTCCTCTATCAGCAATTTCATTTGTCCTCTCAAAGTTTGCTCAAGCTTTTACCTGGTTTACGCTTGCCCGGCTGTAAACATTTAATCAGAACCTACGAAACTTAAGTCGACATGAGTCAAGCCATTGGATTTGTCTACCACATTCTTTGGCCGAGTATGGGATCACATAAAATCCCTGCTAGACCCCTCTAAACTTGTTGCATGGCGGTTGGTAGTGGTGCTAATATTTCTGCTTAAGTGTCTCCTACAGCTAAGATCCTGACAACAGTGGTTGTCAGGTGTTAATGGCTATGGAGAATGCTGGACCAAAACCTGCAAGGGAGGTGGTCCATGCTTGGCTAACGCAAAGACAGGAGGCCATTTAAAGCCCTAATTCCCCTAAAAGTTTCCCCTTGCTTCTGTCTTCTTGGAACCTTCCAGGGACCCAACCCATCGAGGACTAGTAGTCAAAGACAGGTAAGAGCCTGTCCATAGGGTCAACCTAATGCTAGGGGGACCCCAAGGTATGGTTATAAAATTCCATAACTCCCACTAGGTCATCCAATAAAAATAAAATAAAAAGGGTAATATATGGCAGGGTAATAGCGCAAGTACAAGCAAGGGCATGCAAACTCACAATGGATGAGCAAAATTGGCTAAAACAACCCGACAGCGGACTAAAAGCATGGTAACTAATGACATGCACTCCTAGCTAATCACACCAGCAGTGACCCAGTTCCAAAAGGACAACGTTTCTGCAGCAGCTTAATTTCCCGAACCCTATAAGCACCCCCTCCCAACCTTTTTCAATAAGAGCCTTTACATTGGAATCTCTGCCTCTGCGTCTTCTCACTCCCTGCCCTCCGGGAAATGGGGATTGCAAAACAGGCAGCAGCAACAAGCCCGCAACAAGGCACCATTCTGCAAAACCACTTACGGTGGTAGCAGAGGGAATGATGTGATTGTTATATCACAAGGCAACTGGGAAGCAGAGAGCCCTATCATACTCAGTGCCTGCCCTGGCCTCAGAGACCCACATCTCCCAGATCGGCCCCACCATAAAGGTTCTACAACTTCCACAGATAGCACTGCCAGCTGGGCACCAAGTTGTTTCACACAAATAACCCTGTGGAGGAAATTTCAAAGGAACACTGTAATATGAAGTACAGGTTTTATAGATCAGATACCAGCAATGAGTCTGACTGTCAAGCAGGTCTTATGGGAGTCTAAATTTGAGCTCAGCTCAAACTCCACTGGTCCTGGTCTTTCTCCACACTATGGAAGATCACAGGATAGTTTTTGCGCTGTGCTGAGCAGTCACTCTGGATACATAGGTAGGAACTCAGAGGGTGTGGTGGATTCTGTGCAATCCATTGTTTGAAATGGTTCTTATTGTATGGAGGCAGGAATGCAAGGCTGTCATATATCCTGAGAGTATACAGAGCATCCCTCAATTCTCGCAGTGATATCTTTGTCATGACCATTTCATGGGTGGGGCTATGAGTGAACTTCAAAGAGTTTGAATCAATGGTCAGGATCCCAAAGCTATGTAGTGGCAAAATTGTGGTTGGAAATATACACCCTGGTCCCCAGAATTTGAGAACTTTCCTTAATCTTTAGTATAAACTCCATTGCTGTGATAGTTTCTCACATTAAACATGATATTTTAAAGATTGAGACAAACTACATGTAACTGGTGAGGCTATTTATTTATTCACTCAGCCACTAATATTGTTACTTTGAAATTCACAAGAGGCTTTTCACTTTTAAGAAAAACTGATATTTATTAACAAAAATTCGATGCTAATATTTCATGAATAACATCAGTTTTCAGCGATAAATATTGAAACCCAGTGTAACTTTTGCAGTGGCAGTGTACATGCAGGGCACTAGCTTTATTTACGGTAAATATTTTAGTCAGAGCACTTTGCTATGTGAGACATGGCAATAGCAGTATGCATTAGATGTCTTGAAGGGAAACGTGGAGGCTGCGACACTCACATTTGGCTTTCGGGTCAGGGAAAGGACACTTTGAATTTTAGCGATCACTATTACCCCCCAAACCCTAATAGCCTGGAAGCAGAAAATGAAAACTTTAAATGTTAAGTATAAGAAGTTCAGGGCAAATTTTCAGTGCCAAAATCCCATTGTAGAGAAGTCAGTGTCTGTTTTGGGGATAGCATCTATGTGCACTCATACGGCTTACGAAGTTATAGTAGGCCATTATGTGGCATGGCTTTGAAGTGCTAGCCTTCTCACTGAGAGAACTGTTTTGACACCCACTGATTGTGGGGATTCACAGTGTGACCTGTTCTGGGCAGAACCCAAGTACTGAATTCCTGTTTGTGTGTGCCTCCCCAACCCCCCATCTCACACTCCCTGGCGAAAAGCGAACCACTGAACCATGAGTGTCCCAGGCTTCTCCACACCCTGGCTGCTACCTTCCCCTTGCAACAGAGTGGACTAACGTGGTTGAGCGCCTGGCCGCAGGATCCATAGCTGGTTTAGCCTCTCACAGTTTTTAAGGATAATGGTCGTGGTCCCTATGCACATACTGGTTAGCCTTCCCCCATTGGAATGGATAACCTAACTGCACACAACCCTTCAACCTGGACTACCTGTCAGAAATGGCAGCCAACATGGCTGAGACAATTGAAGCAGCCATCATGCTGGCCCTGTTTTCTGGGGTTCCCGAAGTGGTTCGTCTCTAGGCCCCCTGCTTGTGGCTCTGAACCACACCCTCCCATCTGTTAGCGGGGCCCTAGTTACGGGATGTATTCTCCCACAGTGCAAGCCCACCTCTGAGAAGGCCCTCATATCCTAATATCATACCCCATATTTTAATTGTGCCTTTTTTATTGTCCGTTTTCTTTGCTTCCATTGTTTTTCCAAATTATTGCTACATTATTTTTCATTTAATTTTTTACTTTTTTGAGAATTTCACCCACAAGTACTATATTTACACCTTTTCCAAGCCTCACTCACCATCTCCAGTACCACTCCAATACCACTTCCCACTCCTTGTATTAATGAACTCTTGTTTAATTATTAATGTTCACACACAAGAAAACCTATTCAGCCTATTTGTTGCTGCTTGTGTGAACATACATGTGTCTACGACTTGAAACTGCATAACTCTTAATAACCCTTCGGGCTGTCTCACTGGAGAAAATTGATTCCCTTTTCTCCAGCAGCCATTGATGACCCACAACTCTTCCTCTAGAGCTGAAGCTTTGAAAAATTCCCCATCCCCGTGGGCAGATCAACCAGTATTATAATTATTGATGTTTTGGACATACAGCCATATTGTTGAGATTTCATGGGTGTCAAATTCCTAGTAATGACAAGAAGACATCATGGCACAAAAAATGCCCTGGCCCTATGGCTTTTATGATCTTTCAATGTGTTTTGTCTTAATCATGCCTCAGCCTTGGGTGAGAGGTATGAGTTGGACCTGGGCACTTCATGGCTACTCATTCTCTGCATTTTGACCTCCAATTGTGGGTCTCTGTAGTAGCCTCCACAGGCTGCAAAAGGGAACTGATATTTTTTTCAGTAGCAAATATGAAAACATGCATATATGGACTGAAAAGGTTATATTTAGGAATATATGTACGTACAAATACATTTATGCATATAATAGCAATTATTGAAAAAATGGCTATGGGTTTGAAAGACAGGGAAGAGTGTTATTGTGGGACTATTTGCTGGGAGTACAGGGAAGGAAGAAACATCATTAAGTGATCATCTCAAGAATAAATAAAAATTAATACAAAGGAACTCCTTTGGGGAGGATGGAAGCTGTATTTATCTGTTGACAGAGGGGTAAATACTTAGAAGACAATTAGAAATTATATTGGTTTAAGAAAAATGCAGTAGAAGGTTCTTTTCTGCAGTCTATGACATCTCAAGTCAAACATGGCTGGCTAGGCTTCTAGTACCCTGCTTGGATTCTCTCCTATTGAGCCAGCCTTGAGTCTAATTAGAAAGCTGTTATTGTTGTCAAGATAAAATTGCAGCTATTTCTTCACCAGGCTGTCTTGCTGTGCCTGTCGTTGTCATGGTTCACAGGCTTGACAGCTGGGTTGGCCTCTTTCCCTTGGCAGCTGGCATGGCACCTTCTTTCTACCAAGAAAGCCAGTAGGTCCTCAAGGAGGTGCCTTCTGTGTCACGTCCATCTGGTTCTTCCAAGTCCTGTGTTGGATGCATGTGGTTCCTTCAGCAACAGGGTTTTATCTTTACCTTTGGAGGAACGACAAGGGCAATGACAATAGTCTATGTTGTTTGGGGGTCTCAGGGGCATCTCTGAACAACAGCTCAAAGCAAAGTTTCCCATGGCTTGGCACTGGGATTGTTGTGAGTCTGTGGTAAGTTGGTGGCAGGGGCAGGTATTAACACTCCATCCGTATGTATATATGGATGGTATGGTTATGTATACATTATGTATGCATTTTTATACAGGTTTAAGCATATTGTTTCTCTATTGATTTTTCAAACACCGTGAGCGCTGTTTTTGTTTCCCTTTCTGCCTCTCATTCTGGATTACACTTTCTGTTTCCCTCCCCAGCTAAAGCCTCAACTCCCATTTTCCCCTTTCCCCTTTCATAGCATCTGTGCTTCAATATCTCCATGTCTAGATCTCCTTTCTTCCTCCTCAGACCATGGTCCCTTTCTGTTTTCCTGATTACTTCAGATTACGTACTTACACTGGAAAATTCAAAGCCAGGATCTGCAAATAAACGAGGCCATCTAACACTACTTTGTTTGTCTGAATTGTTCTGAGTTCTCTCTCTTTTTCTGAGACAGGATTTCTCTGTAGCTTTGGAGCCTGTCCTGGAACTAGCTCTTGTAGACCAGGCTGGCCTCGAACTCACAGAGATCTGCCTGCCTCTGCCTCCCGAGTGCTGGGATTAAAGTGTGTGCCACCACCAGCAGGACAGCTTGAGTTTTAAGCATGGATGTTATCAACACTAGGTAAATTTCAAAAATGAATTCTGAATCTAATGAAAACGTTTAACAGAGAACCTAAGATGCATTTCTTTTGCACTCTTGAATCTAGACATGCCTTCCTGACGGAATCAGAGCAGTAGACCCTATTGGGGAAAGATTGCATAATGTTAAAAGTATTTTGGAATAGCTTCTAATGAACTACATTTATACATTACATAATTAGGTCACACTGAGAGACATTACTAGAAAGTCCCCAAACAACTCATCTCTGACTTTTTATTGCTCTAAATATGGTGACAATTATGTAGTTCAGCAAACAAAGCGATACCAGTATGATAAAATACAAGGACTTTCCCCCTATATTAGAGTAAAGGATACTTATTGAAAAGTGTTCTGCTCATCAGCCTGGAGATTTCATAAGCACAGATTGCATTTGACATTTGCGGTAAGCTACTAGAAAGCTGAGAAGAAAGATCTTTTCTCATGTGAAACTTTGTGCCCTAGATGAATCTTTATTTTATTTTACTGTCTCTACTCTATTCTCCCTTATTAATTTAATTTTATTGATATTACATATTTTATAGATACTTTGTAATGTCCATATGCTATAAGCAACCTAAAGCATGCCTTTGAATATGGCCATAGAAGGCAAATTAAATAAATGACTGAATGTTATGGTATTTCCAAATTGAAATAACAAACAATAATTTTAGGGGAGTTTTAGTTATTCACCATTAATTTAAATGTGTTTATTTTATAAATATGTAATATGTTAGCAGTGAGCCAATACAGTTGTCCAATAACAGTCACTTCCTTCATCCAGTACAGTTCTATTGCTTGGAACTCTGGCCATCAGGAGTTTTATGTGCTTTCAAGGATATAATGGGATAGCCCTCTTAAAATCGTGATCAGATTTTCAAAAATTCACTTATGATCGAGAATAGCTTTATTGTCTAGACTCTGATAATACGTACTCAATACATAATTTATAGCTACTCTCTCCACTGCTTCCTTGTGAAGACTCCGGGCTTTTGCTTAAAAAGATTTCTCCTAGAGTCTTATAAACACATGCCTCTCTCCTCCCAGATGAGGACACTCCCATAAGGGGAAGGTGGAGGTTACATTGAAACGATTTCAGTGTAGGAGAAAATTTATAAGGGGAGCTGTAATGCGTAGGTGCACACCGCAATAATGAAGTATTTGCATAGTTGACTGCAGCCTTTATTAAGTAAGCAAGGTGCAGAATGCCAGGCAGCTCCACATAATGGATGTGGGCGAATAAGTCACATACTCCAATGTAATGGAACACATTAATAAAGTTTTCACGGTACGTGTCCTTCACGCAGACCACGGTGACAAATATCTGTGCCTTTACAAACTGCATGCCGTTTACATTGTTTAGACCTCTGGGACTCGCTGCCTGTGCTCTGTCTGTCAACTGTTTCCTGCCGTGGTGTGTGTGTGCTTTGAGTGACCTCAACCGAAGGTCACAGCCAGTGAAGTTTCCTTACCAAACATTGTTTTTTTTTTCCTCCCTGTCTGGGCTTTGAGTGGTTTGAGTTTAAGGTTTGTTGTACTTCATTCTAGTGACTGTTCCAGAGAGGTTAGCGGTAGATCTTAGCACCAAAGTCTTCCATCAATTGTTTGCTCTGTTGTTCTTGTGGGGTGCCCAGATCCTAGTCCAGTAAATACTTGCTGAAACATCACAGCAACAGGTTTACTGTCTTTAACCTTGTCTTGTGCTGCTGTTAAAGTTCTTGTTAAAAAAAAAATACAGCTTTTCTCAGGTGCTGCTTTGATGTTACTGGCTCTAAATGGACAGCTGTGCTGCTCCAATGCTCCTATTAAAACTGCCCCTCCCCCCAGCCTGATCAAGGCTCTCACCTGGGCTTGGCCATCAGAGTGAAGCTGGTGACTGACAGCTGGCTGGGTGCCTCGCCAGAGGTCGTCATAAAATAACCCCACTCTGCCAGACGGCCTTGGATGTTTCCAGCTGGATAAGAACACCAGATTGTCTTTATCCCTCATTTTTCTTCCCAAGCTAGCGTTTAACAGTGAACCGTTACCGAGGGATCAAAACATCCCCGGTTCTTAGTCGTCCGATGGCGAAACTGAAGGAGTACGTCCATGAGGGAGGGCACTGGGCTTTCTCCAGAGGACACAAACCTGTAATCTCGCCATGGCACACAATTGCAGCCGTGTGACAGGTAGTGGACATTAGCAGCAGCATCTGGGTAGCCTTTTCTTCTTTGTAGTGTCATTTCCAGTGTGGTATTTTTAGCACCTCACAAAGCCGGCATGCTGGGCCCCAGTCCCTCCTACTTCACTTTCTCTTTTGAGGAAGGTTGGTGCTGGTACAGCAACTGAGTACCAAGCTGGCTCTGCCCTCATGCATCCCTGCGTCCCCACTTCCTATGCTGACGGCAGAGTTTTGCTGGCACATGGAATTGAGCAGAGAAGGAGGTACAAATATGCTTATATCTTGGCCAGATTTGAAGGTTTTTGACTATAGAATACGTTTTATTTAGGAGAAAGATAAGACAGGTAAGTCTTTGATGTGGTCTGTGAGTTCTTGTGTCTTCGAGGCTCTTCTTTGTGTGAAGACAGGGAATCCATGTGGCTTGTGGTTAGACTGTAGCTATCATAATTTTAGGTACCTCAAAGCATGCTTTCTGAGTTAGAGGGTTTCGTATACATTAGGCTTAAAACAAAACCATTCTTTCCCTTGAAATACTTTTATTCATTCAGTTCAATAGAATTGCGGAGCCTAGTTTCAGTGGAGACGTCTACAATGCGCCCCTGCAGCAAAAGGGTCGGGGATCATTAAAGAAGGGGACAGGAAGTTTGTAAGAGCCAGGGTCGGGGAGTTCTCTTTGAGATGATGTGGCGTAGAAACATCAGAATCTACATCCATGAAATCTCACCCACGTGACTGCTTAAGCATGAGTTGAACGAGGACGGCAACAATAGACATGTTAACATGGAAGGAGAAAAGCCCAAGATGCCTCAACCCTACTGTAAAAACCTAGAGCAATGGAGAGAGCAAGAGGGGTAATCTTTGCCAATGGACGAGCCCGCCCCATAACTAGTTATACACCAAATGGTAGCCCTGCGAACAATATGCACTTGAGCAGCATTATATGGCTGCAGCATAGTTGTGTCCTTAGCAATAATGTGTGCGTAACAGCAGTTAAAGAAAAAAAAAGCCATGAATTTGAAAGAGAGCAAGGAACAGGGAATACATGAAAGGAGAATAGGGAAGTGGGAAGTTATCTCAAAACATAAACATGTTTAAAAATAAATTGATTAATCTGTGTTAAAACACAAAGAATAGCATTAATGCACATATGATATCCATGCACCCTGTAGTTAACCACTGAACGGTGAAACTACATTTGATCTATAGCCATTTTCTGTCAACCTGCCTGTGCCCAATACTTTCTTATCAGTTGACATGGCGTATTCCTTATACGGTTTAAAAAGCACTACCTGCTATTCAAAAGTAGAGTCATGATTTTTTTTTCTAACTGAAAATATTACTGCTAGGTTGGGTTCGTCTTTCATAGACACCTGCTGTGTCTATTCCAGGACACCGTGTCACTTACCTGTTAAGTCTAGAGAACTCTAGAGTCTTCTCATTCCGTGACTCCGTGCAATTCAGAGCTGTCTTCCTTCCAGATTCATGGCCCGCACTACCTCTGCTCTGTTTCCTATTGGAGAAAAGTGACCTCCAAGTAAATTCAGAGAAAGTGTGTGTGTATGTGTGTGTGTGTGGGGGGGTGTCACAGGTTCTCTCCCTCAATCACTCTCTCTTTGTTTTTTGAGACAGAGCCTCTCTCTGAACCTGGAGCTCATATATTAGGCCAGCCTGGCTGGGCCTGAGTCCTGGCTTTTACCGCATGCTCTCTCGCTTGCATGGCAAGCCCTTAGGCCACTGATTTAGCGCCCCGAGCCTTCATTTTAATGTTGGGTAGCCAGAAGGGAGGAAGGAGTCCACTTGGTTTCTTGGCAGGTGTCTCCGGCAGTGCGTCCCTGTGGTGAGCCCGGCCTTTGCCAGGCGGCCTCGGCTTTGCACTTGCCTGTGGGTATCACCTCTTAGTAATTTTTGATCCAACACTTCTTCTGCCTCCGGGGACATCGGACGCATTTTGCTGTTCCCCTATATGCTCTGCTTCTCGGCTCTCTATTTGTTTTTTCAGCGCAACCAACATTCCAATGAACTCAGTTGCAGGGGTATGCTATTTCTCTTCAAAAGCCCCGGCTCTGCCGAGCACAGCCGCTGGGCGGCCTCCTCTTGCAAAGTCTTTGAATTGCTGTAGCTTTCCTTCCCAAGGCTTCCGGTTCGAGCTTCCTTGAAGCTAACCAGGAAGAACACTCTGAATTTGGGTCAGACGCTGAGACTGAGGAGGCAGACGACAATAGAGCAGCAGGGAAGACGTCTCAAGCCTGTCCCAAGTGACTAGGGAAAAAAGGCAGTGGAGGCTGGCTGGCTAGGGAATGGCACTCTTTTAAGAGGCTGGTTTGGATGAGGGTGCTGGGGCGTGAAGAGGGTCTTCTGTGGTATTAATTTTCACCCGTAGATCCAGAGGCAGGAACATTAGGTTTAAATCAGTCCTGAAGAGTCTCTGAAGGGAAGATGGAATTGTGAGGTTTAACAGCTGATGGTGGGCAAATGTCAAAAATGGAGTCAGTCTCTGCAGTACACGTGACTGTGGTAGGCGTTCAGTAAATGTTTGGTAATGAATAATTACCCTTTTCATTAATGAATTACTTCTGAGCCCTTCATATTGCAAAGCTTTCAGTGATGCCAAAGGGATAAGACTTTCCTAATCTATTTAACCCATCCACGGCTAGCTGTAGAGAAATCTACAGGGATGTCATGTTAGGCAACATCCTTGATTTTGTTTTTTTTTTGTTGTTGTTGTTGTTTACTAATTAATCAAGACAGAAATGGTGACGTTGCAAGCTTTACTGTAATTAAGTCAGCATGAAATTTCTGACGAATTAATGTTAAATGGCCTTATTAACGGACATCTGAGGTTTTAAGTAGAGTATGGCTAATTCAAAGATTAAAAAAATATGATTATTTCACGTTCTAAGTTGTTTCAATGTGTCCAGTTATATGGTTTGGATGAGGGTGTCAATGCATGAACAGATTATATTAAATCAACTCATTTATATCTTCTGCTTTCCTTTGTATAATTTGCTTGGAATAAAAGTGTTTTCTTGTATTTTTCATGGAAAATATGTTCCTATTGTACATATATGTTGACTTGGTTAATTTTCAACTATAATGTGGAAACATATGTAATTTACTCTGCCTTGGAGGAGATAAATCCACCACATCATATGTCCTCAGGAAGTATGTCTAGCCTTCTGCTAGCCTCTTGCAAACTACCCAGCATGTAAGCTAAGTCTTACATAATCAGCAAACTGTTTATATTAAGTATATAAAATTGTATATTTATATACATTTATTTATATTCATATAAAATTATTTGTATTTATATTATCTGTCTAATAATTATATAAAAATATATAAATATACTTGTTATATAAGTACAGTGACTGTAATTATATAAGTAAATTATGTAAGTACAGTAATTATAAAATAAGTATACTAAGCAATAAATTTAATATATATTATATATTAACAACATATTTCCTTATTTTTATTTCCTTTCATTCTTATATATTTCAGCTGAATTTTATTTATAGATTTATTAGAAGATGAAAATCTGGCATTTGCTTGCCTTTATTTGTGCATGGCCACTCCCTGAGATTATTGTATTTAAACAGGAAACAATGTTGAATGCTTTAACAGCTTGTTGATTATAAAATGTCTACAAGTAATATTTTTTTAAAGTTAAACATTTATTAGGAAAGAGAGAGAGACAGAGAGATAGAGAGAGAAGGGGGGAGGGGAAGAGAAGCGGCCGCTGCTCCCATGAGAGCGGAAGAGGAAGAAGCTACAAGTAATATTAACATCAAACAAAGTTTCAGTAAAACTTAACTTTTTCCATTAATGTAAGTTTGCAAATAGAAGTCCTTCTAGCCACCAATGAATTGCTCCATGGTCTTTTTCTATGTTTAGGGCAAATAATTAGTTATCTTCAGAATGTTATTTATTAATTCACTCATTTTACACTAATTCATTCATCTCTCTATAGCAGATTAAACCTGTATTAGGGAATGTGTAAAGACACAATATGTACCCATTTACACAGTGCATACCAACTACCTGGTATGCAGAAGGAATTCTAGCTGTCAAGTGGTTGCAATATACTTGTGGCAAAGAAGATCTTATACTGACATTTTCCTTTAGTGGACATTTACCGAAGAGATCACGTGTTTAACTTTCTAATATTTAGATTCTTATATTGCTCCGGTCTAATTCAAGTGATTCCTGCAGTTCTGGGTTGGGCATTGTGCTATGCTGTTGCTTTGTTCTAAATAGCTGGATGACTCTCGCCACTGCAGTTTGCTGAAGAATTGCCAAAGCACACAGTGCAACTGTTTCTCAAAATGATACAGTTTTATATAAGAGTACAGGCTTCCTATGGGAAGTCAACAAAGTCTGACACTTCACTTCTAGGCGAGACTAAGGCCCTCCTTCCTATATCTAGCCTGAGCAAGGTATCCTTCCAAAAAGAATGTGCTCCAAGATGCCAGTTCAAACCCTAGGGATAAATCCTCGTCCCACAGTGAGTGGCCCCATAAACTGCCCAAGCCTCACAACTGTCCCCCACATTCAGTCAGCCTAGTTTGGTCCTGTGCAGATTTTCTCTCTATCAGTCCAGAGTCAGTGAGCTCTCACAAGCTCAGGTCAGCTCTAGAATCACCTAGAAGATGGAGCTCTCTGAGCAAGACTGCAGAGCCTTATCCTCTTCATGGTGATTGACAGGAGGACCCATTTCACTGTGGGTGTATCCTGGGATATTTAAGTTAAGGAAGGAAGTGAGAAGCAGGCATGCATTCATTGCAATCTTCTGACTTGCAATGTGATGTGATGGTCTGCTTTAATCTCCTGCTGCCTTGACCTCCGCACAGTAATGAATTGTCCTTGAGTTGGGAGCCACAGAAAACCCTTCCTCCCTGAAACTGCCTTTCTCAGTGTACTGCAGCATAGCAGTGGAGGGGGAGGGGGTGATACCTGTGTGAACCACATCACTGCGTTGCTAACTGTATAAGAACACAGCAGATAATTATGTATGACACACAATGCATGAGGATAATAAATGATGATGTTTTGGGTTAAAAAAACGGAGCAGGGATATCCTGCCTTTTATGTTTGGTTTCCTACATGATGGCTATATTATCCTTTACACTCAAGGTGTTTGCCAGAAGATTCTCTTATTAATGAATTTCTAAATCTTTAAGGAAACATGAAGTTCAGAAAACACCATCAAGTATTTTATTAGAATGCAAACTCTGATTTCACGTGAGGCGCTCTTTAACCACCGAGTGCTAGCAGGGTAGTTATAGAGACAAAAACAGAAGCAAAAGAAACTATTTATATGAACATTAGTTGGTAAATAATCATACAGAATTAATGTTAAAGAGGTACTAGGTAGTCTGGCCACAGTCCTGAACTGGGCTCTCAGGTAGTCCTTACAAGGGAATTGTGAAACAGAAGTAGGCACACAGGTCAGACCCATGCAGGTGAGATTTCTTTCTTTGTCTTCTGGTCTTCTGATGTCATTGTCAATAGATGTCACCAGTCAATAGACATTTTCTATCAAGTTTTGTTTTGGGGACTGGGAAGAGAGGACATCTGACTTATCGAGATTAGTTAGTTATTGTCTAATTTAAAGGTTTGTTGTGCAAGCATTACTATTAGTAAAGAAAAAAAAATGGCTGAGAACCAAGCTACCAAACACCAGGTAGTCAGGTCAAATTGATCCTTTCTTTGAGGTGAAAAACACAGGATTTCACGATGAATTTAAAGTACTTCTCTCTTCCGTGCAATTTTAATTGTTTTATTTAATAAAAACTACAAGACATATTCTGATTGTTATTCTACAGGTAGAAAGGATTTTGTCGCAGCTTTTAAATTTTCTTGATCAAAACCCATGACTAGAGTAGAAATGACGCCCCCACCCCCACTTACTCCAGAGAATGATTAATACCCCAGATTGTCTGCCGCAGGGTCTTTAAACAAAACTTCCACAGTTGCCTTTTGGAACTTTTGTAAAAAAAAATGATTTCTTTTTCTATCTTAGCCATTTCAAACCGTGCCATTTTTCCTGGCTTTGGTGTCTGGAGATTTGCTTTTGTCTGTGGTTTGTCACCTGGTAAGGCAAGCCAGGGTGAACCAGCGGAGGACCAACAGGAACCATTTTTTGAGATGTCCTTATCTCTTTGGATTATATAGAATTATATAGAAGAGTGCAGGGTGAAAAAAAAAGAACAAATTATTTAGAAACAGACGTACAGCGAAAGGAACCAATGTGAATGAATGTGATGATTAATTTAGTTTATCTATTTATTGGACTGAGAAGCCCATAGGGCATTATATAGACATGGCTTTTGTTAGTATTCAGGCATTTGTATTGGCCCGCCCTTGGGTCTTGACAGGATAGTCCTCAGCTACCGCCACTAAGAGCACCTCCTGTGCACATTCACTATGTTCTCTTTTAAAACGTTGGCCTTGCCACCTCCCATTTCTCTCTCTCTCTCTCTCTCTCTCTCTCTCTCTCTCTCTCTCTCTCACTCACTTTCTCTCTCTCTCCTGCTACTCTTATCATCAGGGACAGGTGTCTGCCCCCGTCTGCTCCCTTTCTCACCCTTCTCTGCCCCACCCCTGCCCCCTTCTCTGTCCCCTTTTCTGCCCCTTCTCTCCACTCTTCCAATAATCCTTCCATGTGAGCCCTGTTGTCTGGAAAGACCTTCTCTTTTGGCGTTTTCAAAATTATGACAGTTTTTTGGTGTAACTTTGACTGTATTTACAGAGAAAAGTAAGTGAGGGGCAAGGCCCCCACCCTGAATGTGTGTGGCACCATCCAGTGGGGTGGGGACCCAGAATGAATACACAGGAAGAGTGACTATTGTCGTTGTCCATTCTGTACTTTCTATGTCAAGACGTGAGTAAGAATCTTCACTCTTCTGCCCACAGGGCCAGGAGGGCTCCCGATACCATATCAGACAACGTAAACCATTTCTTCCTTAAGTTGCTATGCGCCAGGTAACCTGAAAAGTAACTAATACAATATCCTTTTCATTTAAAACATGCAATTGTTAAAATACACTAAAAACACAACAACAAGGAACTGAAGGGGTCAAGGACCCATGTCCCGACCAGCGGGCTCATAGAGGTTCACAGAGACTAAACCCACACTCAGGGAGGCTCTATGGGTCCGTCCTAGGTGCTCTGTATATCTGTTATGGTTGTGTAACTTGGTCATCTTCTGGGACTCCTAACAGTGGGAGTAGGGGTGTCTTTGACTCTTTTGGCTGTTTTTGGGACTCTTTCCTCCTACTGGGTTGCCTCATCGAGTCTTGATATGAGGTGATGTGCTTAGTCTTATTATAACTTGTAATGCCATGTTTGGCTGATATCCCTGGGAAGCCTGCCTTTTTCTAAAGGGAAAGGAGGAGGAGTGGATATAGGGGAAAGGGTAGGGGGGGACTTGGAGGAGAGGAGGGAGAGAATTGTGGTCAGGATGCAATATATGAAAGAAGAATGAAGGACAAACAGCAACAACAACTTTTAATATAGAAAATTCACATTTAAGTTTAATATTCACACCGTGGAAAATGTAAACATGGGCATTACTGGGTCTGGTAAAGGTGAAACGTGATGACAGAAATGCAGATGCTTTGTGAATTACAACTCTAAAGTCACATAGAAGGTACTTCTGCTTCGTGGGGTGACGTGGAATCAAGTTACAGAAAACTTTCTCTCCTTCACTAGTAGGAGCCTCATCTTACAGTCAGAGAGCAATTCTGAGGTTCCTCAGACAGGGAGGGAGAAGCAGTATCCTGTCCGGACAAAAGAAGAGTGAAATCCTGTCTTCGGAACTGTTATCTGTGCTGAGAGCCCATGGAGGGTTCCCAATGGCAGGGGATTTGGACATGAGGTTCGTTAGTTTTGTGCCAACTATCGAAACCCTCTTATCTCACTCCTCTATCAGCGTGTCTTTGCAGAATCAGATTTCTGGATAACTGACGATGCTCCAGCTATGTGAAGTACAACATTCTTGAGCATGGGTGAGTGGGTGGAAGGGTGGAAGTTGTGTCCATTAGGATTATTCTACCTGAAAGAAAAATAAAATGTATTGTTTGAATGGTGTGGATGCTGTTTGGTTTGACTAGCGGTAATTTAAATAAACATATTTTATTAATAATATTCAGAAAAGAAAGCATAATTGTTGAATGCTGATAATGTTCAATTATTAACAAACAATATTTTCCTACCTGAAAACACAACATAGCTGTGAACTCTCTAAAAAACATAAGGTATAACTCTTGCACTGTGATTTATGAAAATATACTAAATATATTACTTTTCTTGGCAAAACATCTCCAGACCCACTGGGAAGTTATAACTGTATTTATTTTATTTTCATGGTTGTCATCACACTCTGAGCAGCTGTGACAGTTTTCTGCTAAAACAACTCCATCCCAAAATTATTCCTGTAAATTGAAGTCCTATTTTTCTGCCCCAAGTGTATTCTTAATATTAACAGTTGGTAATTAGTCTGTCCTTGAGAGGAACTGAATGCATTTGAATGGCGTCCCCTACATTTAATCTGAATGCTCACGATAAACTACAACAGTTATTGTGATGGCTTTCATTAATTGCAGCTAGTGGCTCCATTTTCTCACTTTTAAAGAAATCCTTAAAATGCATAAGAATATCTTAATCCATTCTCTCATTCACTAATTTTTAAGGGCATCATTGTGTATAAAGTTTTAGAAATATTAAAAACCTGGTCATTTCTTATTATAATATTTACCTCTTTTGACCCTATCAGGAAGATATGTGGGTGGCAACTTTTGCTTCTTAGTGTCAACCAAGGTTGACATTTACTATTTAGACATTTTGGATCTAGACAGCAAAAACTACCATAGGTATCATCTAAATAGCACTGCCCTTGTAAAGTTAGTCATTTTTGTTTCCTTAAAGTCTCCAAATGTTTAAATGTATACCCTGTGAAGTCTCCTCTTCATGTCTTCACAAGGCTTCAAGTCATGTTAGCCATGGACGGACATTATTTTTATAATTGGGTTCATTTTGTTTATGAGTGAATTCTGCTACTGAACCAAAGTACTTCAACCAACATAAAGCATTATAAATATTTTTATTAAATCACAGAACAGCATTCTGTTTCAGAAGATGGTGGAAGATTCTAGCAAGCTAATGGGTGGAGTAAAGAGGGCGCCAAGTCCCACAGAAGGGATGTTAAAAGTGGGTAATGAGTAAGTAAAGCCTGAAGCAAACATTCTCACACATGAATTTAGAAGTTGAATAAATTATTTTCCTGATTTTTACAATATAAAATACCAACTAGATTTTAGTTTACTTTGAATTCTCATTTGATGTCATTGTTCACCGATGGATACCATGCTCCTCTTGGCAATTTCATCTTGATAAATATTTTACATGCTTTTCAGCTACAAAATTGACAAGGATTTATAAAAATTGTATAATTGCACCATGTTGGGCCTTTATTTACAGCTTATTAACAAGCAAGAGTCTTAGAAGATTGCTTCATTAAAATATGCCTGAATAATTAGCATGCAAACCATGCCAGAACCTTAGGAGGTCACTGAGATGTACAGGTGTGTTCTCCGAGTTTGGAGATAATTTCCATTTAGAACAATAGAATTTATGATAATACATTCTTCTGGAAGTCCTATTAGAGAAATTTTAGGCTAGTAAATGTAGTACTGAAATCGCCATTAAGTTTACAGTATTCATGTGTACATTATCAAAATGGGTTTACTGATAGTAAAATGAATATGAGCTAAGCAGGCAATGTGGAGCATAGATACACTGCTTCATTTCTGTGTACCTGTTTTATTAGTAATTTGTTTGGATGACAGCAGCCACCCAGGGTGATTTTGACATGTCTGACTGATAAATAGGCTGACCACGTCCAAGCCTTCCAATGGTACAGCTGCTAACAATAGTGACTCTCCTAGTTAACCAGGTGTTTGCCACTGGGGATTGCCCATGCGAATTGAAGATGACAGGGTTTTCTGCTTTACCTCAATGCCATGGCATAGGTGTGTCACTTATTAGGGAACCCAGAAAAAAATGCACATGACAGTCACCCTCAAGCAACTAGAGCTTCTATTCAAGTAACATCCCCATTACTATTCATCTGATAATAACTCATCCTTAAACGATTCGTGAGAGACCGCAAACGCTTTGCATGCTTAATAATACATATTTTCATTTTATATGCTCTCGTTTGAGCTATATGAATTTTAATATCTAAGAGCAAAGACTATATTACCAAAGAAACCGAGTTTGGTTTGTTAGTATTTCCCAGAAGATGAGGGGGGAACTCATTTGTAAGTAAGATGTGAGCCGGAGCCCCCGTTCTTCCTAGTCCTAGAGAGAAAAGGTAGAAGAGAACCAGGGTTTAAATAGACTTCAGATTCTTTGATCTATGTTTTATATCATTTAGCTTTTGGTTTAGTTTTTTTTTCCTTTCTGAATCTATGTCCTTTAATTACCTGAAAGCATGTTTGGAATACATGTCCTCGTGACCTTCCCTATTGATCCAAAATATGCTCCTGGTGTGGTGCATCCCATGAATTGATTTCCTGCTGCAGATCCCCAGGTTGTGTCCTGAGAACAACAGAAGCTGTGGGTCTGTGCTAGCCACAGGCTTCTCCCGTTCGGTCAATGAGAGCTATCAGCTGCCAGAGTACTGACTTCGTGTGGCAAGAATTGAGGTTTGTTTTCATCACTGTCCCGGGGAAGACGGTGAAACAAGATGCTGGCGACAGTCCATTGTGCTATAGCATTTCATCCTCTGTAAGGGACAGATATCTACATATAAGAGAAAATGGACTACTGTCCTGTTGATGATCTACAAGTGGGAACAATTCTTCACCCATGCTGCTGAAAATAAAATCCATGTTTATTTTGCCACATGTTTGTTTTAGGAAAAAAGAAAACCCTAATCTCCATTATTTTTATTGCTAAGGAAATAATCTCCATTATTTTTATCACTTGTCCATCACTTAAAATTTAAAAAGAAACATAATTGAAACCCAGAATAGTGCAGAGGAAAGGATTTTTATGTTCTCAGAATAGTATTGATGAAATAAGGCATTTTTAAAATAGGCATACAGTGACATAAAGGAAATATTATGTATAGCATTCTTTCTCTTTTCCATCAGTTAGATTGATTGCTTGTACTGACCTGCTGGTCTCCCCGGGGTCTCCACTATTCACGGAGTAATCTTTATGCAGGCATAACTAGGTCACCTTAATTACCTGTGGAAATCAGGTATACTTGTGAAAGTTTCACAGTGATAATTACTCCAAAATGCCAAAATAGTGTATGCAAATGTCGGAGCAACACGCTGGAAATTTCTGTACAGCCCACATCAATCAAACCATGTGGTTCTTCCCAATTCTTTCACATTTCGCCACAATAGTTTTTAGCCTTCATGGGAAAAAAAACACTCCTTGCTAAGCAGTACATTGAGCTCATGGCATCGAAAGCACTTGTTAGCCTTCTTTTCTTCTCTCTAAACTGTTTTGCAGTGCTTAAGAAATCAACAGACTATTGTAAAAGAACAAAAGACCACTAATCACAGGCGTTGCTTCCCCTTAGTTATCTACAGTGATCCGAGGAACTCTTTCTAATCAGCATGTTTCCCTTGAAGACATGTTTGTCATTTTGTGAAGACACAAAGAGGAAATTGAAGACTTCATGGTCTTTTTAAAGGCCAAGGGAATGACAAGTAGTAACATTTTCTACTTTCATATGGATATTTAGAAAATGCTTTAATTACCTACTTGCTAACGTACTTAAAGGAAAAATTTCTTAAGATTCTGGAATGCTTGTAGAAGCCTGACAAGGGGTGGTTTGGTGAAGATCGTTGGAGAAGTAGATTGACCACCACCATCACTGTAGAATGGGAAGCATTGATGACCGTTTTGAAGGCACAGTCTGTAGACACGACAGTCACTTCATACACAGGCCATTATTTTTAATAAGAACAGTTAAATAAGGGTCTTTCCATTGCTGTATGTCAGCAAGTGGGAGTTTATCCAATTAGGTCAGTATAATAGGAGGAAAGACTTTCGTATTTGTGCTGAAAGTTTTAGAAGTTTTAAAATGCTAATGAATTAGAAAAACATGCAAAAAAACTTCAACTGATTTTCCCTGTACCTAACAAACTGACCCCCAAACAGATGTTCGTTCTCAGTCTCTGCTAGAACCGGTGTTAATTTACTTCTCCCTAGAGAATAAACAGGGGTCCTAGGCTTCCTGTGGGAGGCTGGTTCCATCAAATGCAATCATCCGATGCTGAGGTACTTAACAGGCAGTCACGTTTTCACAGAACCCGAGCAATCTCTTGTGTATACTTTTCCACTACACAATTATTTGTGAGGTGGATATGCAAGCATCGAGGACATGGTGCTATTCTGTGTTGTCTATGGAATAAAGTCAAGAAATGAGTTTCACATGTCCAGTTCAGGATCATTTTTGTTTTCAACTATTTCTCTTCGACGATCGGCTAATCATGGGCACTAAACTCATGGAGAGGGAGAACAGGCTCTTTTCATTGAGAACAGGAACTTTTGGGGTGAATAGGATGAAAACAACAGCTCAGGATATTTTTATCTTGTGCCAAGCTCCTTACACTTCCCCACACTCAACAAAGTTCCTCCTGCATATCAGCTGTACTCAACCGAATTTCAGACAATGTCAGAAAGCCTAGTAGCACCAGCTAGAGCGACTTCGTTCGTTTATCAATTTTGCAGCATCTATGTTTCTAGTGACTAACTGCAGGTTACCGCCCACTAATTTGCTAATCTTAGGTGCAAGCACTTGCCCCTGAGGAGACAGTGGATGACAAGTGACCTGGGTGCCGTCACTTGTAAGAAGGCACAGCTGCTAGCGTTTATCGACTTTTGGTTGTGTTCTTTATTTAACCAGAGGAAGCTCAGACTATCATTGCAACCAACTCTGTGCTATTAGCTGTCTGAAACTCAGAGATAAGAAATGAGCTTGAGTTTGCAAGTGGGGAGTAGAATTTGGCTCATAGTCTCTGAATCTAAGGCTCACGAGTATAGCCTCCAAAGTCAAAGCCTTCCAGCAACCTTCAAGTGGTTCTTGAGCAATGCTGAGACAATCCATTGCTTAAAAAAAATCAGAGGATGCCATTTTGACCATGTCCTCTGAGAGATGAGACCTTTTGCAGCATTCAAAGTGCTATCTCATTTTCTCCCCTTTATCCCCAAGAGCAGATCACACTAGAGGCCCAAGGGCAGGCACACTGATCATGTTAATTGTCCTTCGATTTCTTTTCATACCTGCAGAATCTGAGTATTGCTCTTGCTAAATTGCCTGCTAGCTTCTAAGATTGTGTTTGAAATCTAAGAACTGCACAGGGGCATCAGCCTAGACCATGGGGTGGCTCTCTTGAGTGTATTGCTTCTCTCAAATCCTGTCAAGGAAACCCACTTTTAGGGATTTGATCTAGTCATACTATATTATTTGACTCTTTTTATAGAATAGAAATTTGCTTATTAGTTTTCCTAGTCCAACATTGCCTGCTATTGCTGCAATGCTTTTAACTACATTACCCCCTTGGAGCACTTCAGCAATGTTATGAGCCAGGAATTATTATCCCCATTTTACAGATGAGAGCTTTAAAGATGAGAGTGTTGACATGATTTGTCCCAGGTCATAAAACTAGCAAGTGGAACACTTTTTGCCGGATCAGCACTTTTTCTCTTTATCATGGTCGCTGCTTCCCACTTGCAAGAGTAGGACATGATCAGCCTTTTTACACCCGAGGCTGCTTGTGAAAAATAATCTCAAGCTGTAATCCAGACACATTGAGTCATAACCTAAAGTATTGGGTTATGGGTGTCCATACTTTCCTTAAAACCCCGTCAAAGGTGGAGAGCGAATATCCTGAGCTGTAAGCAGTTTCTGATTCATTATAGACTGTTACTGCGACAGAGAATGCAAACATGGTATTTAATTGCATAATTATTTTAAATATACACATCGGTGGTGTTAATTTTACTGTTGCTTTATTTTTGTGGAGCATTTGCCTAGCAAGCTTTCATTTTGCAAAACTGAAACTCTTTACCCTGTAAACACATATCTCCTTCCCCTCACTCTTACGCTCTTTCAGAATAAACTTCCGATACGTAGGGATGTTAAAAGTGCGATGTGAAAATCTTTATTTCCCCCTTGATGTACTGGAGGGTAAACTGCAAGCTATTTCCTGAAAATAAAAACATTTTCCCGTGTAACCACAGTATAGCCATTTATGCCAGGAAATTAACACAGAAAAATTACCACCATCAAATCCTCAGGCCCAGCTCAAATTTCTCCAGATCTCATAGTGCTGTCTATTAAAGTAAGAAGATCCAGTCAAAGACCGCACTTTGCCGTTAGCTCTCAAGTTGCATTCATTCCCTTCCATGTGAAATCGTTCTTCAGGATTCTTCTGTCTTTCATGCATGACCCTGCCTCCAGGCAAAAGGACAGGGCAACTATTTGGCTGAATTCCCCTCAGACTTCAGTGATCTCTGGTTCCTCGTTTGAGATCTGGATTTGCCCTGCAATAACACAGCAGTGATGTTCTGCTCTGTGCAGTTTATGGTATCAAGTGGTTCACAATTTTGATTTGTTCCATTATTGCTTATGTTTGATCACAAATTAAAATGACATTTTTCAGTGCCTTCATGCTGTAAAAGGAAACTCTACATTTTATTAATTGCAATTAATAAATACTTGCCAGGAAAATACTCAAGACTAAATACACATGCCAGTTTTCAACCATCTTTTCCATTTCTTTTAGTATGCACTGTTTATTGGCTAAAATTACTATGGATTTGAGAACTGCCAAAAGTTGGTTTGGTGGCTTTAAATTTCATCACCCAAGTACTGGCTGACATTCTGCTTTAAGGGAAACATGGCAGTCTTCCTAACTGCATGTTTTTTTTTCTTTGATTATATATATATATGGCTTTGAATTGCTGTTTAGAAATATATAGAAAAACAAAAGCAGTAATTAACAAATCGATTCTGAGTTAAGACGTTAATTGATTTGGGGACCCCATGCTTCTTTTTCACAGGGAATATAGTTCAGTCCTCTTAAAATTCTAGAAATTTCTACAGTCATGGCCCTGTGATAAGAAGCCTTCCCTTCCTTTGCATAAAGGAGATACTTGAACACAAACATGGGAGCTCAGTGTATTCCTTGCTTTAGGAAGGAGATGGGTCACTTCCCAGGCCACACTGCTGGACTCTTTTGTTTTATAGATGTATCTTCATTTGCATGCTAAAAATCATGCGGTCATACCAATGTTTTTGCTATAATCTTTATATGTATTCTCATTTGTCTTCAGTAAGAGAAATATTGTTTTACTGAAGAGTGTTCTACATCTTTGAATACATTTACCCAGCATGATAAGAGTCTTTGCATGTAGCACCTCTTCTGCCTACACAGCCCTTATAATGGTGGCTTTGTTAATTTGGTATCTAACACCTTCAACGCACCAGGGTCTTCCGCAACCCCCCGCCCCATAAGAACCACCAGTTTTTGTGTTCACATAATGTCTTGGGGGCTAAAACTTTTTAGAAAAAGTAAAAAAGGTGAACAGGGAGGGGCTGAAAAGAGGAATGCTGGAACAAAGGATGAAAAACAGGAGCCTCTGTACATCTTAGGAGTGAGTGAGTGAGTGAGTGAGTGAGTGTGTGTGTGTTGTGTGTGTGTGTGCTTGAGCACATATATGTGTGCCCTTGCCCATGTGTCTGCAAGAGAGGAGGACAGAGATGAAATGTAGGTGTCTTTCTCTATTGCAAAGTACCTTATTTTAGGGGATAGGTTCTCTTACTAAAGCTGGAACTCACCATTTTGACTAAACTGGCTCTCCAGCAAGACTCCAGGATCTGCCCATTCCCACCTCCCCAGCATTGGGCTCACTGCTGTACATGACTTTCAAGTGTATGGTGAGGATCTGAACTCTCGAGACCTCATTTCAGGCTTGCACTGCCCACGTTTTACCCACTCAGCCATCTTCCTGGGCTTCATGGATCACTTTTTTTTTTATTGTTTGCAATGTTTGAGAAATTGACTTGCAAGTATTTGTTGACTTATAAATACTAGGTAAATGCAGAACAAATGAATGAACAATTAAGGAACTTCGTCTAGAGAAACACTTTATTGATATTA
Organism: Ondatra zibethicus; assembly: GCA_004026605.1. Taxonomy (NCBI): domain Eukaryota; kingdom Metazoa; phylum Chordata; class Mammalia; order Rodentia; family Cricetidae; genus Ondatra; species Ondatra zibethicus. The sequence continues at coordinate 100,079 of PVIU01001191.1, read as the reverse complement.
ATAGTGTTCAAAAAGTACAAACCTGTAACTTAAGACAAATTATTTCTTTTTAATATCATACTAGGAATTGCTATAGATGTGAAATATGGAAAATTGAGAGCAAATTGGTGAATGAAGAGAAAGTAACTATCATTGTCTTAAGGTTCATAGACATCCTATGCTCATATAAAGTGAAGATCTTGAATCTATACTCCCTCTGTTCCTGCTAGATTGAACAAGACAATACGACTGCTATCCTTACCATGTAATATAATTTTGGAGAGGGGTAGCTCGGAATTTTGAGCTTTATATTTCACTTTATAGTTATTTGAGTTTATAAAACAACTTTGATATTTTAATCAGAAGTTATTTATCTGCCAAACCATATAAAAATTATTTTTAGTTTTGTGGAAATTAATCAGAAGTATTTTTAGTATCTCAAGGTTTACCAAGTACTCGATGCTAACTTTAGAGTCTAGTCATGTGTATATTAAACCTTTAAAACTCTCCATTATTATTCATTAGACTGTTCAGCTACTTTATAGGTGTGTGACTATTGGATGTAGTGGTCAATTTCAAAATTTTTGCAAATGAAATTCCTTTTCAGCTGAATTGCATTATGATAACTTACTTGAATCAAGGAAGTAGAACCATCATTATGAGTTGATTTGCCAAGAGGTTTTTTAAAACACAGTTCTGAGCCAATATCTTAAAATTATTTCTTTGAGAGTTTGATGATAATTTCATATCTTGACTTGGAGACCATGTGATGATATGAAAAAAACCCAAAATATGTGCGTGAAGAACAGATACAGAAAGCACAGATGTAATGATGCTAAGAACAGAAGTTTCATGCGAGTGCTTATCCTGCATCACCTTTTATATTCTGTGCAAATATTGGGTAATCTAATCCATGCTTTTGGATGCAAGCTTCTATCAATTGTTCTAGGAAAGGTAAGGGGAGACTTCCCGAACACTGAGATCTTTGGTATTTAACTCAAATCCTGGCTATAAAGATGTACTCAGCTAGTAAAAAGTCAACAAACAACATTTGAAATGCCATTGCCTATTTGTAAATACTACCTATTAATAACTTGCTTTAGGAAAAAAAAACACATATCCATATTCCATAACACAGGGCAAGTCTTCACTTGGCTGTGCTTGCCTGTTTACGAGAATGCTATTCCCATTATGGTGTGAAAAGTGTGGTTAGTTGCTACATGTTTGAGATGAAACATTTTCCAGAATATATAACAGAACTTGTGAGTCATAATTAGGAGGTGTTTTAATGGAGCTAAGGACTTAGTGCAATCTGCTTTGAATTTGGCAAGGTTACTTACCAGCTTCACATTATCACGCCTTTGAAGCCTGCTCATCCTTAAAGAACTTTACTGTTGAGAACACCCTTGTAGCAAAGATGGTCTGGTTCTTGTGGCTCAATAAAGACATAAATATCCATGACTATTGTAATAATCAATGTTAGTGTCTGATTTGATAAATTTATGATTAGTAAGTGCACAGATTTTCAGTTTATGAGGACATAATTTGCCAAATACTGTTACCTGGTCATGCTAGCCTACAATGGATGGACTTTGTAAAGGGGTCTCGCATTCAGAGTAGGTTTCTAAAGCCAGTATATTCTGTACATCTATTTTTATGTGAGGTGTCTTTTTCACATTGATCCAGTTCATGCTCCTGATAATATTGATGGTGATAATTTTGTTTGTTTCTCCTTCTCGTAGGTTATTTTTTTCAGGGACAAGGGTCATATCTTTATGAATCTCATCAACTCTCATCCACACACTAAATAGAAAATGACATGCTTAACAGCTGCAATTATTCCAACCAGTTTTCTCTGGAACAATTTGAGCCTGAACTGGTGACTATGTTATGCCCGAAGGTATTGCTAAACATGGTTAATATTGAACTTTCCCTTATTTCTCTTTCTCTCTTGTGTACATATGTAAAATAAAACTGCATATAAAAACTGGGCAGCAGAATAGCTGCTCATAAAAGTAATTAAGGTGGGCATCTGGTTAAGACATGTGTTCAATTGTTTTGTTCAGCTTCTTTAGAGCTCAGCATTTTCAACAATTCTGTATTTCTCTAGTGTGTATAAAGCAAGCCCCAGTCATAATTGTTTACCTCTCCAAAAATTTCTCATTATTATAACTTTTAGTGATGATACTTTCTGATTAATCAGTATATGAATTTCATGACCATTCTCAACTAATGTTTGAGCTGATTCTTGTGTTTTCTCCAGTTTAATTAGATCGGCATGATTATATGCAGTTGAAATAGTATAGTCATTAAATAGAAGTTAATGATTTTTAAAATGTACCTATTGAATGGAAAGACATATTATTGAAAATGCTTATCATGGTAGATACTGATATAATACCAATATTTTTTCTGATACATATATCAGCCATCATGGATCTGTTCTCGAGTGATATATTTTGGGCAGTGAATAGCTAGACATGGCATGTATGCTTGGGTGTTACATTGCATGCTCTAATCTTGGGGTTGCAATTTTATTTATTTTATTTATTGAAAATGGATTCTATTCTCATAACAATATATCCTGTATCTAGTTTCCCCTCCCTCCACTCCTCTCAATTCCTCCCCACATCCTCTCCAATCCTCCTCTACTCCCTTTCTGTCTCTCATTAGGAAAGAACAGGATTCTAAGAGATAACAATCAAACATGACAAAATAAAATATAGCAAAAATGAAATAAAAACTTTCATATTGATGTTTGACACAGCAACCCAAAAGGAGGAAAGGATTCCCAAGAGCAGGCACTCTAAGAGTCAAAGACCCATTTGTTCTCACAGTCAGGGTTCCCATAAAAATAATAAGCTAATAACTGTGATATATGCTCAGAATATTCAGAAGAACTGGTGCAGACCTGTGTAAGCACTGTGCTTGCTGCTTGAGTTTCTGTGAGCTCATATGCTCCTTGCTTAGTTGATTCAGAGAGCTGTGTTTTCCTGGTGTCCTCCCTTTCTTCTGACTCTTATAATACTTCAGCTTTTTCTTCAACAGGATTCCCTCAGCTATGAGGGGAGGGATTTGATGGAGAATTCAAATTTAAACTCTCTATTCACATAATATCTGGCTGCGGATCTTTGCATCTGTTCCCGTCTGCTTCAGGAGGAAGCCTCTCTGACGATGATTAGATAAGGCACTGATCTATGAATATAGCAAAATAAAATTAGGAATAATTTTATTGGTTTTTAAATCTAACTATCTCTCCATCAATTATCTATCTATCTATCTATCTATCTATCTATCTATCTATCTATCTATCTATCTGTCTATCTATCTATTTTTTAGCAGTAGTGTTTAATTTTACCTTAGGTCTTTGAGCTATCAAGTCTCTGATTCTTAGTTACTCAAGATGCGTCTGATATGAGCTCCTTCTCCTGGAATGCGTCTTAAGATAAATCAGATATTCTTTGGCTACTTCCACAAGTTCTATGCCACCATTACCCTAGCATATTTTCAGACAGACAGGTGGTACGACAAAGGGTTTGTGGCTGGTTGATGCTTACCTTTCTCTTTCAGAAGCCTGCAGAATACCTTCCCACACCAGAGTGGAGAACACAGGGTGAAGGCACATGTAGATACCAGCTTGGCTTTTCCACATTCTGTGATTGGTGTGCTATGTTGTCCTTGGCAATATGGCCTGCGTTCAGTTTGAGGAGGCAACCTTTGGTTTTGCCACCAGACTTGGTCATTTGTGGATTTCCATGGTACCTTAATGGCCAACAACTCAATTGAATTTAACCCAGTAGCTCCACAGGAAGCCTCTCTTGACTACAAGAGAAAGCCAGCTGAGACTTTGTATCTTTGTATCCCTCATTACTAGGAGTCCTCATGAGGTTCACTACCATCAGTTCCAGGAAGATTGCATTGCACTATGTTAACACACCACCCTAATTCCAGTTGTCTCTCACCCGCTTTCTCCCTGCATCAAATCTCACCCTAAAACCTGATATCCCTGGCTCATCTACACTGACTCCTAGTCTACCAGTAAAACATATTCTATTTCCCCTTCCGATGCATTCCCACTAGAGCCCTCCTTTTTACATAACCTTTCTGGATCAACAGCTCAGTTACCATTACTTAGTAACCAATTTACTAATACCCACTTATAAGTGAATACATGCCGTATTTGTCTTTCTGAGGCTGGTTTACCTCTGGGTGATTTTATTTCTAGTTCTGACCACTTGCTCTGTAAATTTTGTGACTTCATTTTTTTTAACAGCTATGCAATACTCCATTGTATAAATGTACCTCATTTTGTTCATTCATTCTACCTTTGAGAAATTTGTAGGCTGTTTCCAGTTTCTGGCTATTGTGAATAAAACTGCTATGAACATAATTGAGCAAGTGTCCTTGTAGTAGTAGGATGGAACATCTTTTGGGCATATGCTCGAGTGGTATAGCTGGGTCTTATGGATTAATTCCCAATTTTTTTGAGGAACTTCCGTATTTATTTCCATAGTACATATTTTCACTCACATCAGCAATGCAGAGGTATTCCCCTTGCTCCACATCCTCTCCAGCATGAGGTGCCACTTGAATTACTGATTTCAGTCATCCTATCAAATGTAAGATGGAATCTCAAGTAGTTTCTATTTGCATTTCCCTATTGGATAAGGATTTTGGACATTTCTTTAAATACTGTTCAGTTATTTGAGATTCCTCTATTGTGAATTCTCTGTTTAGATATGTGCCTCAATTTTTAATTATATATATAATTATATATATATATATATATATATATATATGATACCTAGCTTCTTGAGTTCTCTATATATTTTAGTTAGTCTTCTACCCAAGGTGGAGTTGGTAAAATTTTTTTCCCATTCTGTCACTGCCACTTTGAGTATGTCATTAACATTATAGAAACTTTGTAGTTGCAAGAGGTCCCATTTATTAGTTGTTAACCTTAGTGCCTGTGCAACTGGTGTTCTGTTCAAAGTTTTCTCTTGTGCTAACAATTTCAAAGCTATTCCTTGCTTCCTCTCCTATCAGGATCTGCAAAGAATTATTTTCAAATGTTGATGAGGATTTTACTAAATCTGTTGGTTGCTTTTGGTAGGATGGCCATTTTATTATGTTAAATCTACCAGTCCATGAGCTTTGGATATCTTTCCATCTTCTGATTTCTTCTTCAATTTCTTTTTTCAAAGACTTAAACGTTTTAGTTATATAAAGTCTTTCACTTGTATGCATGGAGTTACCCCAAGATATTTTATATTATTATTATTTTATAATATTTGAGACCTGTAAAAGGTGTTGATTTCCTCATTTCTTTCTCGCTCTGTTTATCATTTTTATATAGGAGGGCTACTTTTTTGAGTTAATCTTATAATCAGCCACTTCTCTGACAGTGTTTATCATCTGTAGAAGTTCTCTCATAGACTTTTTAGGGTCACTTATGCAAATATCAATAAATTGACTTTTTTTCTGATTCGTATCATCTTGATCTTTAGTTGTCTTATTGCTCTAGCTAAAACTACAAGTACTATATTGAATAGATATAGAGATAGTGGACTTTCTTGTTCCTGATTTTGGTGGGATTTCACTGAGTTTCTCTCTATTTAATTTGATGTTAGTTCTAGACGTACTGTAAATTAACTTTCTTATGTTTAGGTATGTCACTTGTATCTCTAATATATCCAGAACTTTTATAATGAATGAGTGTTGGATTTTTTAAAGGCATTTTCTGCATCTAATGAGATAATCATGTGATTTTTGTTTGTATAGTGGATTACTTTTAATGATTTTCGCATATTGAACCATCTTTGCATCTCTGGGATGATGCCTACTTTATCGTGTTGACTGATCTTTTTTTAAATATGTTCTTGGATTTGATTAGCAAGTGTTTTATTGAGTATTTTTGCTTCTATGATCATAAGGGAAACAGGTCTGTGATTCTCTTTCTTTATTGAGTCTTTATGTGGTTTGAGTATCAGAGTAATTTTAGACTCATAAAATCAATTGGTTAATGTTCCTTCTTATTTTATTTTGTGGAGTAATTTGAGGAGTATTAGCATCAACTCTACTTTGAAAGTCTGATAGAATTCTGTGCTAAACCTATTTGAATCCCCACACCCTCCTCCTCCTTCTCCTTCTCCTCCTCCTTCTCCTCCTCCTCTTCCTTCTTCTTTTGGTTGGGAGACTTGTAATGATTATTCTATTCACTGGGAATTATAAGTCTATTTAAATTGTTTATCTGATCTTTATTTTACTTTGCTAAGTTTTACATTACCTATGGGGAAAATTATCCATTTCTTTTAGATTTTCCAATTTGCTTTAGTACAGTTTTTTTAAATGTCCTTATGATTCTCTGGATATTTTTGGTGTCTGTTTTGTATTCCCCCCATTTTTAAAAAATTGGATATTCTCTCTCTGCCTTTCAGTTAGTTTGGATAAGGGTTTGTCTGTCTTGTTGATTTTCTGAAAGAACCAACTATTAGTTTCATTGATTCTTTGTATTGTTCTCTCTATTTCTATTTCATTGTTTTCAGCCTTCAGTTCCATTTACTCCTCTTGGGTGTGCTTATTTATTTTTGTTCTAGAAGTTTCAGGTGTGCTGTTAAGTCGCTAGTGTGAGATCTCTCCAAATTTTTTATGTAGGCACTTAATACTATGAACTTTTCTCTTAGCACTGCTTTCATTGTGTTCCATAAGTTTGGGGATGTTGTGTATTCATTTTCATTTAAATCTAAAAAGTCTCTAATTTCTTTCTTATTTCTGTCTTGACTCATTTCTTTTTCATTCACTTGGCAAGTTTCCATGAGTTTGTAAGCTCCCTGTTGTTACTGATATCCAGCATTAATCTGTGATTGTTTGATAGGATGCAGGGGATTATTTCAATTTTCTTGTGTCTGTTAAGAGTTGTTTGAGTCATAGAGGGAAGGGAATGAATAAGAATGAAAACACCATACGGATTAACATCATCCACCTGGGTCAGACTTCAGGGAGTAATAGCAGGCAATTTATTCCCGATGCATTTAATTCGGGAAAAATCACTTTGCATCAAATTCGTTGAGGCAGAGTCTGCAGCTGAACTCAGAGCTCACACTCAGAGACAATCATTGTGCTTTGGGGGTCTGCTTCAGTCTTTTAAACTTACAGGTGTGCTGCTACATTCCCCTGGCATTATGTGGACTCCTGATATCCAGGCTCTGATCATCATGGTTGCTCCTATCACAGTGAGCCTTCTCCCCACTCCCCGTTTGTTATATTGTTTAAATAATGAAATATTCCTATCATATGAATATTGTTATTTGTGCAGAGATTAATTAAAAATAATTGTGTATCAATCTGTCCTTCACTTTGGAATATATAATTTAAAAAATAGTTTCTTCCAAAAATATATTCTTTTTTTATATTTTAAGTAAAGGCAATATCACTTCTGAAAGAATTTTAAATCTTTGCATGTTTCTCCTGCTTTTGCTAACACCATAGCCTTGATTCATGCCTTAGTAGCCCCATGCTTATTTCTATAACTGTTCTTATGTATGATTTTAATAGAATTTTGTGTTTCTAATTTTAGATGCTTAGCATTCTTTTTATTGTTCTGAAATTTACTGCTTGTGTATTATTGTATAGGCTGATAAATATGTCATTTGTTCATGCATTTTAACTTCTACATTAAATTCTATTGTAAGAATTTACACTGCCTGCTTTCCTATTTATAGACTAGATAAAAATGATAAGTATTGTTCTGCTTTTGTGTAGAACATGTATTTAGTGATAGCAACAGCTGCATTTTCTTCCTTATTATACTTATATTACTTACATGGGTGCTATACATTCAATAATTTCATTCAACTGGTAAATGCACATCTGGACAAATACTTGTGTTTTGCCCATTATTTGACCCGAGGACTCTTAGTCTAAACTCTGCCAAGAAAAAGACAGTATGTAGAATACAGATAATTTTAGATACAATGTTGTACAAAAATTGTTTTTAAAGAAATGGGCAATTGGAAAAACATGTTAAGGGCTATCTTATAAGTTTAGGGTTCACCCATTGAGCTTATTCTTCAGAAAAATCTTGGGGTGACAGCTGAAAATCACAGACGGAGACTTACAAAGACGTGTGGTCAGGACTTTAAGAAGAGACACGCAACAGAGGACATTTTGGAATTTCTCTTTTTCTGCTTCAGTGCTCTGGGCTATGCTTTTCCTTAGACGATCATGACTGTAAACCAAAAGCCATGGGGACAATCTTACCGTTCCTAACTGTGGCCATGGTGGGTTGAAGAGGATGGAGAGCGACTCTGAAATACCTCAGCTCATCTATTTCTAGCTTGCATTGTCTGGATACCTGGTACTTTCAGGAATATTTCTTCCTGTCTATGTGATGTATATAATTTGAACTCGCTTCTCCTTTATTTTTTTTCTTTACCCAGATAGTAATAATGCCAAAACAGGTCTTCATTTGCTTGCTGTCCATCTTAGTGTTCTCATTGCTTTTTCTACATACGATTTACATGTTTTCTATTTACTCATAATTTCAATACTATACTTAACTGTTTTGAATATTTTGTGTGCTGCCTGAATACACAATGAAGGTCTCTTCTCAGTTTGGCAGTTTCCTGTTTATTTAATTAATCTTGTGACTGGTACACGATTTTGAAAGATGGTATTCATTGTTTTTCTTCAAAATAAAAATTGTATTTTAGAGTATATTTAAAAATTGTTTGGCTTTTCTTTTCTGAATTTTGTCTTAGAAATAACTTGATTGAGAAGTCTTCGTCCTTTCCTATACACAATCAATCTAATATCTATCTTATATGTTCATGCTATTGCCTATTAGTGAATTCAACTCTTATTGGTATTATAACTTAATTTTGGAAGATTTGCCACACTACATATTCCATTGAGCTCAATCTTGGAAGAGTACATCTATCTCTTTATATAGTCATGTTTGTTCTAGGACCTTAGATAAAACCTTAATATTTTCATCATAAAATCTTCTGCATGTTTCCATATTTAGTTCTAGAGTATGCTTACATGGCTATTATGGGTGATTTGAATGTAACACTTGACTTGTTTTACACGTATATGTATTACTATGTTTTTAATTCTCATTTATCTTCCATTGCTCTCAATGAGCCTCTTCATTAGGTCTCCTCCTTGGCTAATATAATTTCTTAGAACTTCTAGGTGAAAACTATAAATAAGCATAACAGGCATATTAAAAGATTTCCCCCCAATATTTGTATTCTAGTCTCCTTTTGTCCAACTTGCTCTGTTGTCTAGAGTTTCAGAGCAGTCTTCAAAAGTGCAGATGATGATCAATACGTCATTTCTTCCTTGTGAGATGGCTGTGCCACCAAGGTTGCAGGGAGAGTGCAATGAACAATGTAGTTTACAATGTTGTTCATGGTTTTCCCACCAAGGCTCAACAGGTGACACACATAACTGCCCACTTGAGATCATCGCAGAGTTGCTATGAAGAAAAATGGGCAATTTTGGAAATTTCTTATGCTCTCCACAGAAAGAATTATAATGTTCTTCTTCAACATGCTTCTACATTAATTGGTTCTTAGCTTAATCATCTTTAATAAGAGCATACAAACACAGTTATCTATTAAATTGGTTATACTGTTGTTTGTTATTAACATACTGTTGCCAGATCTTTATTTAGATGCCTATCTTTTGGGGCTACATTTCTCTCTCTCTCTCTCTCTGTCTCTCTCTCCCTCCCTCCCTCCTTTCCTTCTTTCCTTCCTTTCTTTCTTTTTTCTTCCTTCTGTTCATCCTTTCTTATTTCCCTCTTTGCACCCCCCTCCATTCCTTGCTTCCTCCTTATGTCTTCACTGTTTATGTTTTCCTCTTTTTACTTTTTCCTTCTTGTCTTTCTTTGTACTTTTATGCACATGCATATTGCGCTCACCAATGTTGTGAATACAAATATGCTGCATGACTACCCTTGCTTCATTGCACATCCAAAACAGTTAATTTTACCCACACTGAATATTTCTAGCCCTTTAGAGTACAAAGGTGGCCCCTTTGTACATTCTACTCAGTATTGGAGTTGCTTTTTGGCTAAGAGGAGACTTATTAACTTCACTCCACTGTACTGAAACTAGAGTACCTACTAAAACTTTGCACATACCTTCTGAACTGTAAGACAATCTAATTTTCAATTGCTATCTATATCTTGGATTCATTATAAATGTTTATTGGACTAGAAATCATTTACTCGGGATTTAGATATGACCCTGTTTTCTCATCCACACCATCTTAGTTAGTCTTTGCTTGACACTAGCTAGTCATCTGGGAAGGTGAAAACTCGATTGAGCAATTGCCTCCCTCAGATTGGCCTATAGGCACACTTTTGTGGTATTTCCTTGATTAATGATTGCTGTGGTCAGGACCAACCCACTTTAGGTGGTGCCAGTCCTAGAGACATGGATCTAGGGTGCATAAGAAGACAGTTGAGTGAGCCATGAAGAGCAAGTCAGTAAGCAGTGTTCCTTCAGGGTCTCTGCTGCAGTCCTGATCTAACTTCCTGCAAGAAGGAAGTGTAAGCTGGAAACGGAAGCTGAATAAGTCCTTTCCCCATGCAGTGTCTTAAATGACAATGGCTCCCGTCAACGCATATATTTGAATACTTGGCCCCCCAGTTGGCAGAACTATTTGAAAATGATTGGGAAATGTGGCATTGTTGGAGGAGGTGTGTTCTTGGGGCTTCTTTGGGGTTTCAAAAGCCTGTACTATTCCCAATCTCTATCTGTCTGTGTCTTTCTCTGTCTCCATCTGTACCTGTCTCTGCTTTGCCTGCTCTCCTACCACCATGCCTGCATGTAGAGTGTGTGTGTGTGTGTGTGTGTGTGTGTGTGTGTGTGTGTGTGCGCGCGCGCATGCGTTTTTGTCTACTGCTTTCGGATAAGATGTAAAATCTCAGCGACTGCTTGCCTGTCTGCTGTCATGTTCCCAACTCTGGGTCACTCTCTGAAACATGAACCTCCAAATTAAATGTTTTCTTTTGTAAATTGATTTGGTCATAGTATCTTTTACAGTAATAGCAAAGCAACTAAGGCAATCCCACATTGTTTTTTGTTCATGATGTCTATAGCAGCAGCAGAGAAACCTAGCTAGGACACTTGCCAAACCTAAGTCATTAAGTAAATTCAATTTGTTTTATCCACTTATTAGCTTTGAGGAGATGTAAATTATTGGTCATAAATGTCTATTATGTTAAGTTCTTTCTGCTATGTTAATAAATTCCTGCCTCTCTTGCTAACACGTCTGCTTCTGAGGCAGCTGCTTCGCGTGCTTAGCTTGGCCTTGTTTCTCATACACAAATTTGGAGTGAACAAACATGGACTTAGCTGTCAGGGACCCATATTTACTTAGTTCCTGGTAATAAGTCTCCTTGTCCTATTCTCTAGACCTCTATCTTCATATTAACACGTAATTTATTATTCTTTTAGCCTCTAGTTCTGCATTACAATGGCTTTTCTTTCTCCTGAACAAAGGGTTCCTATATAAAATTTCAGGAAATAATATCTTCACGAGAGAGCCCCTCAGATGATTATTCAGTAATAAGTGACAAGAAAATGCTTCTTGAGGTTCCTGGGTAGTAATAAATATCCGTTACTACCTCACCCTGATGGCGAGTCTCAATAGTCTGGAGGGAAAATGAGACGAGGGTAATAGCTTTAACTTCTGGACTACTCACACTATACCAGATGCAAGGCTTAGCTGCACTGTCTAAATTAACTTAGCTAGCTCATAAGGACAGAATCTATGAAGTTGGTACTGTGAATATTCGCATTCAAAAGTCAGGACATTGAAACGAAAGAGAGAGGGCTGGAGTCCGGATACGGGAAAGACTGGCACAATGTGTTCAGAATCGTTTGAGCAGATCTTGGATGCATCCAGTCTGGCTACCTCTGCTGTTCCTTCCAGCACTGGAAACGGCAAGGCAAACATGAAACAGACTCAATAATAGCCAGTCTGTGTTCCGCTCAGCACAATGGCTGAAATCTACTCCTACTATTATTAATTTTACACAGTGAGTGATAATATTTTCCACCTTTGAAAGTTTGGTCATTCAGACAAGACTAATTCCAGTTTTAAACTGGTCTGTTGTCAGCTGAGGTTTTCTGGCCTGCGCAGTTCCCACAATTGTTAAGTCCCAAAGAAAATCACACAGAGGTCTACATTTATCATAAACTGCCTGGCCCATTAGCTCAGGCTTCTTATTAATTCTTATAACTTATATTAACCAATTATTCTTATCTATATTAGCCACATGGCTCAGTACCTTTTTCAGTGAGGCAGTCACATCTTCCTTCTTCTGTGTCTGGGCAGAACTGCAGAGGAATGGGCTTTCCTCTTCCCAGAATTCTCCTGTTCTCATTGACCCGCCTCTACTTCCTGTCTGGTTGTCCCGCCTATACTTCCTGCCTGGCTACTGGCCAATCAGCGTTTATTTAAAACATAACTGACAGAAAACAGAATTGTCCCACACCACTGGTCCTGACTGAATCTTTTCTCATGGAATTAGGATATGTATGCTTTGCTCATGTGTTTTATCTTGACGATTGAGAAGGCAGACACTGAAGTCCAGATGCCCAGATGCCATGTAGACATCCCGACGATGAGGAGGGCAAACAGACTTTTGTTTTTTAAGGAAGGATTTTGCAGTCCAAACTGTCAAACTTTGAGAAGTTGAGTGCCTACAGATATAATACAAATGCCGTACTCATTTGGAATGGAACATTAATTCTTGTGAAGTATTCATTTCAGCAAGTCAAGACTAAATCTAATCAATAAGATTTTAACAAACTTGCAATTTACTGTAAATACAGTGCTGAAGGAACAACTCGCATAATACCCATAAGCAATCATATATATCCAGATAATTCTCTCAGACAGGTTTTCAAGATATTACAGTCCCTTACTAGCCCCCTAACCCCTGTGGGTATTCTGATTGAAATACATAGTTAAAGCATAAAGACTGAATCCACATGCAAGAGAAAACATGCCATATTCGTCTTTTTGTTTCTGGGTTACCTCATTCATGATGATTGCTTTTAGCTCTACCCTTTTACCTGCAAATTTCATGATTTTAGTTTTCTTAATATCTCAAAAATATTCCATGGTGTAAATATACCACTGTTTTATTATTCGTTCATTAGTTGATGGACATCTAGATTGGTTTCAAATTCTTGCTCTTCTGAATAGAAAAGCAATGGATGAGAAATTACTTCTGTAGCAGGATGTCAAGTCTTTTGGGTATATACCTGAGATTAGTATAGCTGGGTTGTGTGCTAGATCCATTTTCAGCATTTTAATGAATGTCTACACTGATTTCCATACCTGGAGTCCAAATTTGCACTCAGACCAATTATGGGCAAGTGTTCCCCTTACTCCACATTCTTGTCAGCTTGGGCCATAATTAGTTTCATGATCTTGGTCACTATGAGATAACATCAGACCCCAAGGTAGTTTTAAAATATATTACCTTGATGATTTAGGGTACTCAACAATTTTATAAAGTTTCTTAGCCATTTGTGTTTCATCTGATCAGAACTTGTGCTTAGTTTTGTACCCCATTTTTATTATATTGGGTTGTTTTCTTAATGCTCTTTGTTTTGTTCTTTATATATTCTAATACTAAACCTCTATCAGATGTATAAATGGTAAAGATCTTTTCCCATTCTCTAGGCTGTTGCTTTGTGTGAATGATGCTGTCCTTTGCTGAACAAACACTTTTTAGTATCATAAAGTTTCATTTATTAATTTTTGGTTTTAGTACCTTTATTATCATTGTCTTTGTCAGAAAGTTCTTACCTATGTGAATCAGTACAAATCCATTTGCTATTATCACTTCAGTCAGATTCAGGGATTATAGCCTTTGCTGAAGTCCTTGATCTATATGAAGTGTTCAGGGTGATAAATGTAGATTTATTTGCATTATGTCACATGCCAACATTCAGTTTGATTAGTACTGCTTGAGGAAGATTCTGTCTTTGCTTCCAATGAATATGTTTGTCTTCCTTCTGAAAATTCAGGTGTTCAAAAGAGTGTGGAATTTTATCTGGATCTTCAATTTGATTTGGGTTTATGCCCATCAGTGGTGTAGTTGGCTTATATTATAGTTCTAATTTTATTTAAGAAGCCTTCACACTGAATTCATAGAATGTTTTAGTTTTCATTTACTCATTTCATGAATTTCTCCAGGCAAAGTCACTATTCTTAAGGTTCACATCTGTAAGAGAAAAAAATATATAAAATCATTTGTTTTTGTCGCCCATTGGGGAAGGTAACTTAATTCATCTTATCCTTCTTTCACTCATGGTATTTCAAAAGACTTTTACTGGAGACATTTCCTTACTTTGGTTGTGGGAGCAATATGTTTTTATGACTGTGACAATATTAAACTCTAATGCTGAGCAGGCAGTTTGGGGCTTTAACTTACCCCTAAAAAAAGATTTTGAAGAGAATTATTGTTGATGATCTCTATTAGTTATTCTTCTAATGCTGCTATAAAGCACCATGACCAAGGCAACTCATAGAGAAAATAGTTTACATTGGCTTAGAGTCCTGGAGTTACAGAGTCTATAACAGTGAGGCAGAGGCAGCAGGCTGGCATGGATGTCTGAAATAAGAGACTGATTTCACATCCTGAACAAGCCCAAGCAAGGAGAGAAAATGGGAAACAGCAGGGGTCTTTAAACTCTCAAAGCTTGCATATGGTGACTGACTTCCTCCAGCAAGGCTGAATGAACCTCCAAGCACCCCCTGGCTCATAGCCCCGCAGTACCACCAATTGGAAGCAGGGTTGTCAATTATATGAGTATACTCATTCGCTCATTCATGCTCATTCAAATATATGAGCACACTCATTCAAATCACCACATGATCATTCGACATTTTAAAATTCAAGTGTATACATTCACTCATTTTCCAAAATTGTGAAGCTTAATATATAAAAATAACATTTTCAGGAAAAAAAATCAAATTTTCATTTATATTGTTTTGATGAGTTTCTGTTTGCATGTGTGCCTGCATTTGAGCCTATCTGCTGCCATGGGGATTAGAAGGGAATGTCGGATCCAAGGAATAGGAGCTACAGAGCGTGTAAGCTGCCAGAAACATACTAGGAACCGAACTGGGATCTTCTGAGAGAGCTTTCAGTGCTTTAAATGGCCATGCCATTAAAACGTAGTTTGATTTCTGTTATATTATATTCCATAACTATAAATAAAAAGAGAAAATTGTAGAAACTACTTATTCAAGTTCAGGAAAATATAGATTTTTTTTAATCGTTTTTTTTTCCTCTTCTCCACAGAAGGCATACGTACCCACCCAACCCTTCCCATCCACACAAGGGTGGAAGCAGACAGTCTCCTCTCCATCATGAAGGGGTGACTTCTAAGAGATCTCCACCTGGAAGTAGAATAAAAGTATATTAAGTGGTGGTAATGTCAGATAGTTGCAAACCGAATCAATTTGCATAATCAGCATCACCTATGAGCTGGAACAAATACGTATTACTAAAGGACAAGGTTCCTATCCACACCACCATTGCTGGCACTGAGACGATGTTCAGGGAAACACTCCTGGGTAGAGACTGACGAAGACCCGATGGCAACAGAACTCTCAAGGAGCTTTTGAACGACAACTGAGGAGGATAATTTCATGCAGAGAGAACACAAGAAACATTTTAAAGATAAACAGAATTACAGTTCCAAGCAGTGTCTTCGAAATACAGATGGATGGAAAACGTTGAAAATGGGATTATTTATTTGACCAAAACATTTGTTTGGCTAGCTCTAAACTAGCCCCCGAGACTAAGAATGGGCTACAAGAATGTACTGAAACCACATGAGTTTAAATACATAAAGTAAATGCATGAATGATTTAAACAGTGCTGATCTTACATCTTTTGACATATCTTTGAAAAAAAAACAATCATTTCCCGAGAAGACAGCTTTTAATTATTGCTATTATAATCCTCATTTTTTCCAGAAAAGCATGTGATATTTATTATTAATAATGCCTTTAATATATCATTAAAATTTTTAAATAACAGTATTTCCCCTTAGAACCATAAGTTAACAATAACCCCAGCACCAGACACAAGAAACCTCATTTCTAGAGCTTGGTTAGGGTAGTATAAGTGGCTACCAAAACCATATAGACTATTGCTGTTGCTTGTTTTTTCTTCTCAGGGCTTGAAGGTCAGCTTCTATTGCTGAAGATACTTTGAAAGTAGGTATCAGGACTCAATTATGCAAGCCAGATCAAACACGAAAGCCTTCTTCCTACTTTCTAGATTCCGCAGTACCAGAAAATACAATGTATGTTGTTAAGGTAGGGAAGCATTAGTAGCTACAATACCCAGGAACACAACAGTGAACGGCATGGCACGATGTACATACAGGTCATATGTGGCACTCACATGTTGGTGATAACCAACAGCTATTGGTTAAGTCTATCTGAACTTAGGCCCCCTTGACAGGAGGGAAATTATGCCTGGTATTAGAACCCTAGCCAGCTACCCTAGGGAACATAGTAAAGTCATGACTCTCCAAGAGAATTTGCTGTTACCAGTTTTCTAGATCAACATCATTCTTACCTTCATTCTAAATCTTATTTTATACCCACAGACAAGCATAGCTACTATATTTCATCAAAGAAGTTTCTTTTTATAGCACATGTCTACCATAACAGAAAAGCCACAACTGGATATAATGCAGAGATCAATGAGTCATAGACAACTCAGTTCTAGTGGATACATCTGCATTCCAGGCCCTGCATGGATGGTGCAGGGAACCTCACATTGCAAGAGGCAGAATACTAGGAAGTCTGCTGCAAAACAGTCTTTCCTAGAAATGTCTGCATAGACAAGACCCGAACAGAGGCAGACTCAGCAGACACGCTACTATGGAAGGGGGAGTTTTGTAGGAGTTCCACCACTCGACAAAGAACTAAAGGCAACAATGACTGGTGATAGAGGCAGAGGTAGCTTCTCCCAGGGGTGACTCCCTAATTGGTTATCCAATATGAAATAGTCAATCGTGAGATCATTTATGGGCAAACATCGAGGACAGAACCAGCAGATTGTAGGAAAATACTTTTGCATATTTATACATGTATGCTACTTACATATGCAACCATAACAACAACAAAAAAGGTCATAAGTAATTGTGAGAGGGAGGGAAGACATGGAAGGTTTGAGGGAGGAGACTTGGGACTGTCCAGAGAGAGGGAAGGGAAGAAAGAAAGTGATGTAATTATATTTTAATTAAAATACAAAATTTAAAAATTTCTAAATATTTTTCATATGAAAATATTTCTAGAAATGACATTTTTCAAACTCTAAAAAATTAAATAATATCATTTAGTTAATTTAGAACACCTGTGTTGTAGGATGTCGCTTGTTTGTGTCTGGCTGCTCAGTCCCGAAATAACCACACAGAAACTATATTATTTGCAATACTGTTTGGCCAATAGCTTAAGCATATTTCTGGCTAACTCATATCCTAAACTAACCCATCTCCATCAATCTGTGTATTGCCACGTGGCTGTGGCTTACCGGCAAAGTTTTGGCATCATGTCTGTCTCTGGCAGCGGCTCCATGGTTTCTCTAAACTCTGGCTTCTTTCTCCCAGCATCCAGTTTAGTTTTCTCCACCTAGCTCTACTCTGCCCTATCAGGACAAGCCAGTTTCTTTATTCATTAACCAATAAAAGCAACACATATACAGAAGGGCTTCCAGGATCACACCTGTCTATAACATTTGCTTTAATTAACTATAATGCTTTCATTATGAACTACAAGTTAGACTATATACTAATTACGCCTATTTTAATTGAATTAGAAATTCATTGTAGTATTTTCTCTATTTATGTTTGTTGTATGAAAGAGGGAAATGAGGATAATTGAAAGTCAGAACTAACTATAAAGTTATAACACTAGTCAATTATAAAGTTGAGTCAAAATCCTACACCTCTCTGCTTCTCATCAAATGCATCTTCTAATATCTCATACAGGGTATGAAAATACCAATGTTTTTCCATAGCTCTTTTATTAAAAAGTTCATTAGTGCACATTATCTAGTTGTGAGTGTCAATTGCCATCTACTGCAAGAAGCTTCTTTGTTGAGGATTAAACAATGTCCTGATCTTGGGTATAGAAATGTATCATTAACAGTTTAGCAGAGTAACAGTAGCAGTTTTTTTTCCTGTGGCCCATTACCTATCCAGACTTATGTTCTTAGCCTCTTTAACAGTATCACGTCTGGATTTCATCATATGGGGCTTGCTTTAAATCAAATCAAATAGTGGCTAGTTGAAAGACTTTGGGATGATTACTTTCAAATGGGATGTCCTCATCACATCACTCTCTGAAGACTTAGGGAGCTGTCTGGAGAAGGAGGAGGAAAGACTGTACAACTCAGAGGTGGTGTTCAGCTCTAAAGATACAGTGTTTCCTAGACACAGCAGAGATGATTCACATCTGAACTCACAGTACTATGACAATGCAAGCAAGACTTCACGGGTTCAAGCCAGACATAAACCTCAGCACTGAGAAGGGGAAGCGGATACAAAGTCCCACCACTAACTTGGAAGCTATTTTCAGTAATGCCTGGGAAAGGAAGAGGGTTTTATCCAATGGAATGACACTGGGTATGTCAACCACACTTGAAGACAGACCTGATATTCAAAGTAGCTAGCTAACACAAAATGAACTCAGTAGTTTTGTTTGTTTGTTTGTGTGTGTGCCTTTTTTTTTTTTTTGGTTTAGTTTTGTAACAGAGAGAATATGAAGTTGAATGGGTAGGGAGGCAGCGGGTTTGGGAGAAGTTGGGGTAGGGAAAATATAACTAAAATATATTGTATTTAAATTTAAAAAAATCAGAATACTATGCTTTGATATATAGATTTATTTTTATGATAGTTCCATTAAAATATATCATGTTTAAATTTATTCACTTTCCTTTGCCTCCTCTTGTCTTCCCTTTCCACTATTAATAGTACTCCTCTTTCTAAGAGATCCCTTTCCTATTTAATATATTTATCTTGATCTGTTATTTATATCTATCTATGTATCTATTATATCTATCCATCATTTATTTTAACTATATAAGTATCTATCACTAAGTATGAATGAGTCTGTATGTGTGTATGTATGTATGTCTATCTATAATCTAAGTTCCATATATAGGAGAAAGGAGATACTTATGAGTATTTCATTTAGGAATAAGTATCTCTAAATCTCTCAGTTGTGCATGAGGCTAAGAACTTATGAGCTAACCAGACTAAATATGAGCAACTGGAAAATGAATCCAACATTATGGGTAGAATGACTGAGAGATCTATACAGTTGTGACCTAGAATCCTGTCCTAGACACAAGAGACATTCTAATTTTGGCATCTAGTTTCCTAATTTAGAAGTTTTGATACAGCAAAAACATACAAAGCATTCTCAGGTGACATGCACCCTTCACTGTGTGAGACTCAAGTGATCTCTATGAACTAAAGAGTGATGTGCTGTTCAGACAGCTACTTCGAGGATCCCTCTGCAGTTTTTGCTTTCCCAACATAGACTCCTTAGGAAAATAGATGATGTTGTGTTTGTGTTTACCAAATGAAAATAAAACATTACAAGTTTAGGTCTAAAGACTGGACATCACTAAGCAATATTTAATTTAAATGTGTAAACATAAAATATTTCTAGAAACATTAATTTCATACGAATTTTTCTCTTTTTCAATTCCTAAGACATTCAGGGTGACTTGCTCAGCTGTAAGAGCACATACAGCACTTCTGTCGTGTACAAATTGCTCACACAACACAGGTGGCAAATGCAACACTGGAGGCGGAGGCTCCAGTTTTGACTTCCTATGCTTGGAGCCCAGGTTCAGTTGGAAAGCATGCACCTTCTAAGCACCAATACCCAGAATACACATAAAAATGCTCTGCTTGGGGAGACAGAGACAGGTAGATCTCTTGGGCTTCCTGGTCAGCCAGCCTCGTCTACTGGGAGAGCTGGATGATATTCCTGAGGATGACATCAACGGTTATCCCTTGAACTACACACACACACACACACACACACACACAGAAGGCTTAACTTTGCACATGGCACGCACACATGTATAAAATTATTTTACCTCCAAATACATTAACAGATTTGATTATTTCTAACTAATATTCCTCTATTACATTATGTTTCTGGGTTTGGGAGTGTTTCAAAAGAATTCTAACTTTGCATGCCCACATTTTACTTTCTGCTTATGTATGTGACTATGTCACTTTACTGGTTCTCCTGAAAACAGCCTAAGCCTAAATACAAACTTCTTTTCAGCCTGAAGACCCAGTTTAGATAATTTATAATATTTTACGATCACTGAGATACTCTATTTAACTTTGTATTAATTTAAAACAAACACAAGGGAAGTTTTTCAAAGAAAGCATGTAATCATTTTTTTCTATCATTTGTTTTCCTTTCCTGCAAACAAAGAAAGGTTTACCCCTTTACCTTAAAATGAGGTAAAAATATTCTTAGTCATTTATTTAAGACAGAGATTATTTGCAAATCAGTATTTATAATTTTATTTAGAGAGAAGATAATATAAGGCCCATAGTACAAAATTTTATTTTCTAAGTATAAAAACTTTAGTAAACCGAATGTGATTTTTAGAAGATAAATACACCAGTTGTCCAGTTACGTTAGATTCTGAAGAATAAGTTAGAAAATAGAATATTAGTTTAAAATCTGTTTGTTGCGATAAAATGCCAAAGCACTGCTAAATCTCCTGATAGCATTTTCCTCAACTGTAGAACAACGTTTCCACTCTAATGTACACAATGTGGCATTATGTAAAAGGGAGGTGCTCACGAATGTAAGTATCAAGTGACTAATGCACTTTCATTGGCTGGAATATAACTTGTGCCTTGCTCTCCCTCATCCCCTCCACTCTCTGAAAATGTAGCCTGAGGCAATTCAATTTGTGCTTGATCCGAGGTGATGACGCATTGCTCTCTACCCACACGGGACTGTGCGGCTGCTGGGACGGGAGCTGTTCAGACAGCATTATACTAATCAGGTTTCCTTTTCCTTCCTGCCTAACGGGAAAGAGGACACCTGCTTGTGCAGCTTCAAAGTGCTGAGATCTCTTTGCTTTCCTGTGGTTACTCTGCATATTCTCTGGTGAATTAAATGAGGGGAAGGCATTATAGTTTTGAACTTTGATGCCCCATTAAGATAAACATGCACCCAATGAGCCAAGAAATTACCAATACTTCTGTCCCTCTCCCTCTCACTGGCAGTGAGCTGCCTAATCATGTTGGTAGTCTTCTGTGTTCTTAAACCACTGGCTATGAAATTTTGGCCAAGACCATATTTAAACACATGTTTAGTATATTCATAGTGTAAGCAATGAGTACAGCTTCAATTAATAGGCAAGAAAGACTAGTCTGTCTTTTAATAATGAATGTAGTAGGTTTTTTGTTTTTTCAATTTGGATGCAAGCAGACAAAACCCAGTGGATATGATTTATAGCCCAAACGTTTTTGCGCCTGCCAGTGTTTTGTAATTCAAATAACTACTCTTACAAATACAGCTCACCAAAACATATAGAGTATTTTGAAAAACAGGCAATTTTTGTCACTTTAGTAACACTTGGGGTTTATGAAAAAAAAACCTGTAACATAGCAATTTAGGGCAAGTCGAATTTAAAATATGTCCTTGCTGAACAGGTCAGGTGACAGAGGAATGAAGCAATTTCAGAGGACAACACGGAGAGCTGAAGCCAATTATATTCCTGTGTTATTCAGGGACATAGCTACCTGCCTGCACAGAGCCACAAATGCACCCACATTGTGATCTATGGTCAGGGGAGGGAAGCTCAATTTTCTCACAAAGGAAACAGACTAACAAATAGTTGACAGAGCAGAATGCTGATAGAATGGAACACATGAAGAATCTAATAAGTATGATGCAAATATTTTAACCAGCACATTTTATAATGTGTTTTCAAGCAAAAGTTGGGCTTTGCTGTAAAGAAATCATTGCGGGCAGCCTTGCATAATTATGCAGAGATTCTGAGCTAGGTTTCTTCTAAAGAGATCTCTTGCTTTCAATCTGTTTTCTTTTCTTCTCCTTCTCCTCCTCCTCCTCCTTCTCTTCTTCAAATGTTTTTGCACAGTTAAAACAACAATAACAACAATAACAAAAAACACAATATACTTAGTTGAGCATCGCCCTACTTTCTCAGCTTGGTAAGTTGATCTTAGTGGTATAGGATTTTGACTTCAGCTAAATCGGTAGACTGAGGCAGTGGGATTGTAAGTTTAAGATCAATACAGTCAATTTAGTGAAAAACTTTCTCAAAAAAAGTTTTAAAGCACACTATAAATGTCTTGTTTATGGCTGAGGAATTAATAATTGTCTATTTTCAGTGCCTTGTGCACTCATAACTCTGCAGTAAAGGCAGTTTACTAAAAAGAGACATATCTCTGTTTAAGGTAGAAAGTAATAATTGTTTGTAGATATAAACATATATTTAGGATACAGTTTGATTCTAAATCAGTGTTAGCTAAACAAAATGATTAAGTTCCTTTCTAGGATTTATGATCTCTCCCACTTCCCTACCATGTACTTTTATGTAGGTTCACAGTACGAGGTATGGATTCTCTCTTATGGAATGGGCATCAAATCCAGAGGCCAGCTGGTCACACCCATAACAGTCATGACAATGAAATACTCCAGAAAAAGAGGAAGACAGATGGAAAAATTGAAGGTAAGTAGAATGGCCGTAAAATATCATCTAGGCAGGACACAGTCATTGTAATCGCTAGCTCTCAACAACTGTGGATGACTACATTGGATCTACATAAGGAATGGTTGGTGTACAGCTGGGCTTGGGTAGAGCAGGACCCCAGGAGCCCTGCCTCTTACTATTTCCTACTGATAGAGTCAGGAGGAAATAAGAGGAGGTGAAGACAGACAGACAGACAGACAGACACACACACACACAAAGATACCAAAGTTAATTTTAAAACTCAAAATTACTGAATATCAAACTCAGTGGCAGAGCACTTACCTAACTTGTGCAAGCCCTTAAGCTACACCTCTGAACCTATCACTGTAATTAAGAAGAGTAAAATACACATGAAGAACTATATACAAACCTGTGATGTAATTTTGTTTCTTTAAGCAAATATTTATCTTCAGTTATATATGAATACAGATTTATTTATAACAATGAGAATTAATGCAGATATTTAAAAATGTCCTGTAAACACTATTCATTAAATATCCAAAGGGAGTTAATTCTTAATTCAGAATATGAGTTCATAGTTTTAGGATTATATCTCAAAAATGGCATAGATTATAGATAGCTAAAATCTTCATCTCATGGAGTTATAACGGCATGACAACATAATAAACCCTATTCATGAAATTTTACAGTGAACATTTTTCAAGACTTTTAAAGAATTCATGAAAAGCAGTGTTTCAGAGTATAATTATAATAAAAATGTAGATGAGACCAAATCATGCATTTCCAGTGAGAATTAATGAGACAGAATTTATTAGTTTCTTAAATCAAGTTTTCATGATCATGTTTGTTTAATATAAGTGTCTAAATTCACCAAAAATTATGGTTGACAATTTATTAATAAATAATAAATAATAATTTAACTAAATTAAATCAATCCTGAATTTCAGTCAGTGATAGAGCAAAGCTTTAATGCAAATATGTTCCCTATATTTAAAGATCTAGACCGTTTCATTTTTTAACAAGCTGTATTGAATATCATGTTTTCTTCAAGTAAGCTGAATGCAATGGCCAATAAGGTAATACCCAAATACTCCCATGAAGGTGCTCAACATTCTGGTGCTTCCTGGGAAACATCTACTTTTTGTATATACTTAGTTGTGAATTCATAATGGAAGCAGAGCCAAAGTTTCTTCTACCTATAATCATATGCATTTAGCTATGCAGATTGCATCAAGTCATCAGAAATTTCAAAAGAGTGTCATAATAAAATTGAGTATATTTTTTAGTCACTTGCAACATTCAACAGAGATCTTATTTTCTTTGGAAAATCTCTGCATTTTTATGTTTAGTTAGTGTCTTTTAAGTAATAACCATTCTATTTCATAGGCAAAAATAGCTGCAGTCTAGTTTTTGCAACTTCAGAAGCACAGTTAGTTCTGTCTTTCTGTTCGATGTGCAACATGTATCATCTGTGTAATCTTTGGTTTTGGAATCTTAAGATAACTCACTATAAGTTTGATAAAAAAAGTAAAGATGAATGACTTGCAGGGCATGATGACAGAAATTATATGCTCAGAAAAATGTTGAAGTAGTTATGAATGACAGTGACTTAACAAGACATTGAGAGAAGTTTTACTGTTGAGAAGAGCAACTTGATTCTGTATGGCTGTTGTCAGTGTGTGTATGTAACTTTTATGTTTATTTTTTATCCCAGTAAAACTTCTCAGTTATAGATATTAATGTCCCAAATGTTTAGTTGGAGCAAATGAAGTTGATGTTACTACATATTCCTTATGATTGATAATTTCATTGTGTTTTCTATTCTTGCTTTTTAGAGGGAATATTTAATCTGTGGGTCAAATTTTGAAGAAATGGACACTTCTACTGATTTGAATTCCACTTGAAGACAGAAAAGCCTTCTACGTTGCCCTAGCAGTTTCGCAAGATCCTACTTGAAGTCATTCAACCCTTGGGAAAGTGTGACAGTAGCATTATGCCTGCATGTTGCAAGGGCCAAATGAAAGTGATTCATGGTAGGCATGGAATTTTTTTTACATGTTATTTTATGCTATATTTTAGTAACTGTTTTGATTGATTTTAGTAACACAAAAGAAAAAAATTAGCTGTGGCCTTCCTTTGCCTTCTGGGTCAAATACAAGTAGAGCAACAACCATATGCCTCAATAATTTGACATAGATTCTAAAAAAGAATAAATAAATTTGACTTTATACATTTTTTGAGTGTGGAAAGTCATTGTAGACTTGGGAAAATGGGTACAAAGAAATGTTGTACATATGCTTTTTGCTTGTGACATGTCAAAGAAGACAAGGACCAACAACCTAGAAGAACAGAAGCAATAAATTGCATTGACCAGAGAGGAAGGCATTCTCTTTTGAGCATAACATTATGTCTATCTCTTCTGTCTGTCTGTCTGTCTCCGTCTCTCTGTTCTTCTCTCTCTCCTTTTCTGTGTGTATATATGTGCATGTGTTTGCGTATGCATTTCTAAGCAATGCATGAGATAAAGTTCATGGAAATATTTTCTTATATACATATATGATGAGACAGTAACATGAAAGGCTTTGTTCATTTTGCTTTAATCCAAAGCACTTGGATTCATCTCAATAGGATGGAGGAACTGCTCAATATAAACCCTAACAATGCGCTTTAATGGCGTGAGTGTTGCCTCTTTTGTTCATTGGCATTCAGGTAAGAAAAATTCAATTCCAAAAGGAATTTGAATCCAACATTTCTACGGTGTCTGGAAAAGAAGCTCAATTGCAGGCTGTGCCTCTCACATCCTAGTTAATTTGTAACGACTTACGGGCTGCTGCAAAAGAAGCCTACCGCGGCTATCAGCACTCTTTTCCCCAATGGCTCCCTACAAATCATCTCATACACCACAGCAAGAGGCTAGAAGCTAAAAAAAAAAGGGAATACAGCAGTAATTTCTTTCTGACAATGATTTGACACCCGGCTGATGGGAGTAGCTAACTGCATGACCTCCAGACTGTTAGCTTTGCTGACAGAGATTCACTTCATACACCCATGGGGTTATGGATTCCTGCTAATAGCAACAATAGGATGGATGATAAAATTATGGCAGGCTAGAAATGCTTTCTCAATTAATTTCCCATCATGTTAAAGCTATTATCATTGGATGTCATCTAGCAAAAGGAGGAAAAAGTGTCTAGTACCTCTGAAAGTTCCTTTTAGAGCAATGTATGATAGTTGATAATAGCAAACCAGACCCTTAAAACCATTTACCTTCAAGCCAAGCTTTTGTAATATTGATCGACAGGAACTGAGAACTGAACTGGGGTTTAAAGTTATGCATGCAGGATGGTGGAGAAATGGACATGTGTGAGTCTGGGAGTCACAGAGCTGAAATGAAGGGAAAAAAATCTTTAATTACTTAGATTCTGAGCAAAGCAGAAATATAGTGAATGTGGTCTCTGAGAGGGCTTAAGTGCTTATGCAGCCTGCTTGCTTCTGATAAACTATCCCTACACTACTGAAAACAATGGAAAATATCACGTATACATCCATACAAGTGAATTCTATTTTCATTTTATGTTTCACCTTTTGCACTAAACATTTCGAATCATTTTGCTATATTTTCTCCTGTTTATAAACAGCTAATAAATTAAGCATTAATATATGCTTTCACAACGTGAACAGAGAAAGGAAAATACTAAATATAATTTTCCCATTACAGAACAGCTCTCATGGTAGCAGAAATATTCAGTGTGGTACTTCGCTTCCATGATTATTTATTACATTCCCCTAAACATCATGTGGAGAGAAGGAATATCCTTCATTGTAATTAGGCAATGAGAAGTAGTTCAGATGAAGAATACATTTTCATTCATATACACGTGCTTGTGGATTTTGTCATCTATATAAGCGGATATAATTCTGGAAGTAGAAAAGAAACTGATTAAGAGATTTGACTTAAGGACTGCATCAGGTTTTGTGAAGGTGGCAAGTTGTATGTCAACAGTAGTGGATCCCACTGAAATTTAAAACATCAATTATTTCTGCCCCCAGTGTCACTTTTTGTCACGATTTCTTGCTTTCAGGTTAACGTGCGAGTTTGAATGTTAACCAAAACAACATTTGTTTGTCTGAATTAAGTATTCATGCAGCATAATATACTCATCAATAAATTACTTAAAATCTTTTACATGGATCATAGTTTCATTTAAAATTTAAGAAATGCTTATACATAAAAGATGCTTTATTAAAGAAAAAAATTTAAAAAGTTCTTAACGGTGATTTTTAAATCAGGGAAAATTGCATGAAATCTTCTTGAATTGAATTGTTATTTTCCCTTTCTTTCTTTTCTTTTTTTTTTTTTTTTTAGCTCTTCACAGTGCGGCCTTCACCAGCTACCAACAAACCATCTTTTGATGCTATACATTTTATGTATTGGGCTCTTTCACATGCTTCTCGTTCAGTCACATCCTGGATGATATTATGAAATGGAATAGCGTTTCTTAAGAGATACTCATTAGGATCCCAGTCCTGGCTTTTCAGTTCTCACTGACTTGGATGCATTCAAACATGCCACTGAACTCTAAGGCCTGATGCCAAGGTGCATGACCACTCTGGCATTTTTATTTCAGTAAATTTCTTCAGTGGATGCTACATGCTTGTTACTGAGTTTTTAGTCATTGTGAATCTCTGTCTCTGGAATAGATTTTTGTGCATAATTCGGTGTACTAAACTTCTTAGGGTATTGTTTGGAGCTCTTCAGTTCAAAAAACTGAGAAGGTGAACCTCCTAGGTATCACTTGAGTTTGTTGGAAACAGAATAGAAACAAAGAGCGAGCTCCAATTCAATGTTACATTGGAACTGTGAACCCTCACCCCAGTACCTAAGAGCCTATCGTTTATGAGCTAATCTCTAGAGGAGTCATAGCATGCTGTCTCATCCCTCAGTTTCCACACTGAACAAATATTATGGATTACAGCTGCTCTTTTTTTAGTGCCCACGTATATTTATCATGTGTACCTTATATCCCTCAAACACATGTTTAAATTTTCTCTAACTGTGACCTTGGCATATACATTCCTAAAAGACAAGATGCCTCAAAATATGTGCACATTGTAAATATGACTGACCATTTCACGCCACAAATTTTCAGGGCAATATTTTCTTGAGACAAATCAAAAAATGGTAGTAAAATATAACAGTAAATTTGCATTAGCTGTAATTTAAAATTTTCATAGGACAATCAGTACAACAAAATGCATAAGGAAAACCAAATATCGCTTGCTTTGGAATAATGAGAAGGTATTGAAGAAGAAATAGAAAATAGGTGTGTGTATGTGTATTTGTGTGGTGTGTGTGGTATATGGTGTGCATGTGTGCATATGTGCATATGTGTGTATGCATAAATGCATATAGTTTGATTCTCACAAATCAAAATGATAATTAATTCAACTAATTAATTAATACAATGATTATTATTAATATTATACATATTATGTTCTGTATGTTTCAATATTACAGCTGTTTATTGCTTATTTTGAAGTATTAAGTATACTTTTACTATGTGATGTTAACTAAATCACCTGTAAGACTCAAATACTAATTCCTAGTGTGATATATTCTATTGATTACATCATTATCCTGCCCCTCTTCAACTTTCAGTAATGCTGTTTCCGTGACCTACTGACTTTGAACACTTCTATGCCTGACTGATGCTATGGATGTGCTAATATAAACCATGTAGAGACTCTGCATATGCTTTGTGTGAATAAGATTGTAGCTACACAGGTCTCAGATTCACTGGAAGAACACATTTCCACGATCATGAACCCTTGAAAGGCAAATCGTGTGGACTGGACCTGCACAAATCAGATCAGGAAGCTGAAGGGATAGGACTTTGTGCTCAACTGTCAAGGACTTGTGCAGGTCTTGTGTATATGGGTCTGTGCTTGCTGTCATAACCACTGTGAGTTCATATGTGAAAGCCCCCTGCAGTATCCATAGGAACTATTTCTCTGTGGTCATCTACCATCCCTGCCTCTAATGATCTTTCCACTCCCATTTTCCACAATTATCGCAGAGCCTTGAGGGATGGCTGGCTGAAGTATATACTGTCCATCTAGGCCTGAGTATTTTATAGTCTTTTGTCTCCACACTCGGCCAGCAAGGAGTCTCTGTGTTAATCATCATGCACTACAAACAAGCAGAGATATGTGTTTATCCATGCACATAACAACAAAGTCATCAGGAGTTAGTTTAATCCTATATGTATTTGTCAGAGTAACAGGTTCTCTTATACGGCCTTTGACCAGTTTGACCACAGCTCTTAGCCCAATAATGGCACCAGGTATGGATTTCATCTTGTGGAATGTGACATCAGCCCGATTAGAAAGTGGTTGGCTACTCCCAGGATGGTCACACTGCTGTTGTCCCAGTCTAGCTGCATGGCTCACAGCTGGGTAGTATTGATGCTCATCTTTGCCTTTCGGTCGCGAGCCGTACACCTTCCAGGACTATGGGAGCTAGCCAGTAGTGATGGCGCTTCTAGGCGAGTACTAGCTTGCTTTCTTTGAATCTGTTACTCAAATTTTCTGTGCATTCAGCAATTCGTGTCAAGGACGAGAGCATACGCAAGAATTCTGGCAATAGCGGTCCACTTGTGTGCTTCTGAAATACCACTGGCCAACAATTACAAACGCAGTAATCCTTCTTCACGATGAGCTTTTTATTTGTCTCCAAATTCCTTTTATGAATCCAGTATTACCTTGGAACCAAAACCAGACATGCCTTAACAAGCAAAAGAAAATTATAGGTTAATAACTTTGATGAATATAAACACAAAAAGTTCTAAATAAAATGCAAGAAAACCTAATTCTGGAACACATCAAACGATCATTAACTATTATAAAGTCAGCTTTATTCCAGGACACATGGGTGGTTCAGCATATGTAGAGTAATTGATTTTCTTAATTTAATCTTAGAGGAGTCAATTATGCCTTCTGATCATATAGTAAATTATTCATGTTTCTTTTTAAATGTTTCCCAGTACCTATTTCCAAATGATCATCCATTTCATTTTTTTTCTTGCTCAAATTCATAGGTGGACACGTCCAGGGAAGAACAACTTTTATATATCATAAACAATTGTCATTTTCTTTTTGTTGCTTGTATTTAGAGGGTAATTAATGTATCGTACCTCTGACACATAAAGATTATTTTGGTTTAAAAAATCAATTAAATCCTTTTATGTAATATGTAACCTTTAGATATATTTATGTGGCCATTGTAGGAAAATATTAACAGGAAGAAAGCTTCAAATTTACACATGCATAATTGAAAAGAAGTCATAATGGAAATATTACTATATATATATATGTATATGGACTCCTCATTATTTTGCTTCATTTAAACTAGGACCTCATTGTTGTATAAATGAACACTTTCCTTTCTGTCGGAGCCTGAGTTTCATATAGCATTTTTAAATAATAAATGTAGAAGCATGAAAAATTAAATATTAATTGGTCGTTTAGTGTTATGTAGAAAATACAAGATCAAAAATTCAATTCAAGGATTATGTTTAAATTGTAAAATATTTATAAAAATTTCTGATAAGTCCACAGTAAGCTATGTGAGCACCTTTCGTTCCAGCCTGTATGATTTTTGTTGTGTCTTTGAGTAGCTAGAGCAGGCCCAGAATAGAGAATATTTCTAGATGTCTGAGGAGCATCTGACCTGATGACAGACGCAGTAAAATGAACTTCTCTACCAGTGTGTGTGAGCATCAAGCAATTCCCTGAGGACTGCAAACGACAAAGGGTTAGAGAAATCCATGCCTGAGACAGTTTCTCTTAATAAAATCGATGTCTCCATTCAGTGTATTGGCCCTGTTTCTCTGAGAAACCTAACGTAATATTTTAAAACATCCTACCATCAATAGCCTGTGCTTTCTGAACTCTCAAGAGCAATAAGTATCCATAGAATACAGTGTCATATATACAAGGAAAGTTTGTTAAACAGTCAAATAATACAGACTCAGGCTTGCTTCTGTGTTTGTTATTTTACACACTGACAAACTTCTCAAACATGGCATGACAAACAAAGGCAGGTCAGAGGGAGAGAAAGCTAGATGCAGTAATTGGTAAATATTTACTTCCATCTTTCTTTTATTGTCTCCTGGAAAAATTTTGAGGTTGTTTTATGTTTATATTAAAAACACGTTAGAGAATTTATGAAGAAAGTTAGAAATACAAACGAAAGGAGGATGAAGACTGGAAACACTTGAGTTCATTTGAGTGATTTGATTGGGAATTTGTTTAAATTTTTTTCAGTAAGCATAGGAAAAACTTAGGATCCCTATTGAAGACTAGTGTTGACCAAACTCATACGTTCCAGGGTAGGAGTTTGAGGATTAGAATTATTAAGTAAAAGGAACAGAGATATAAGAGAAAGAAGAGACAGAAACACAGAACAGCATCGGGAGGGACCTTTTTGGAAAACTGAATCTGCCTCGTTTATTTTCCACACGCTTATATACTTCACTCCAAAATGGGAGGGGGAGGCAACAGACTTCATTAACATGGTTTAAGAAGTAGACTTGAATTCTCTGACCTTTAGTCCAGGTGGAGGAGATCCACCTCTCTGTCCAAAATACTGATTAAGCACACCCTAGTGGTGCAGGAGAATTGTCTGTATTCCGTCAATCATGATTTAAATAAATGCTGATTGGCCATTAGCCAAGATGTATAGGTGGGACAACCAGACAGAAAGTAGAGGCGGAGCAAGGAGAATAGGAGAATTCTGGGAAGCAAGAAGCTCTTTCGGGAGTCCTGCCCAGACCACCAAAGAAGCAGGATATGACCTGCCCTGCTGAAAAAGGTACCGAGCCTAGTGGCTAACATTGATAGGGATAATGGGTTAATATAAGCTACAAGAGCTAATAAGAAGCCTGAGCTAATGGGCCAATCAGTTTTATAACCTATGTAGACCTTCTGTGTGGTTCTTTGGGACTTAATGACTGTGGGACCTGGTGGGAGGCCAGAAACCAGCCAGGCCCATCATATCACACCCTAGGCCTGAATGACTCCTTTGTGGCCACCCCTGTTGTCAACAGCTTTGAGAGAGCACAAATCAGCTCCAAGTCTCTGAGGTCCAGTCAGGGTGGAGCAGGCTCACTGCTCTGTGGACCCTCACAGATGCTGCACTTCACTTTCGATTTGTTTGTAGTGACGTACAGAGGTGAGAAGGGGGCGGGGCGCTAATGCAACCAGAGTCTATGAGATATAACCACCAGTTTTACAGCCAAAGAAGCCTGTATGCTCGGTGAGTAACTAGTTTGGACAGCTGAACACACAGGGTTATTGACTCACAGAGTGGAGGAGTTTCGATTTCTTTGGCTTATAGTCCTTCATCCATTATTAAGGAAGGTGAAAGGTGTGCTCTCTTCACAGCTAATGCTTCAGTACTCCAGCTCTTTGGATTCAAGTGCCAAGTTTGCCATCCAGTTAAATCATGATTCTCTGCAACAGTGTGCAAAGGAGAAAATACAACTGTATAGACTCACAGAGAAGGCTACCAGCCAAAGCCATCTTCAATTTTCTCACCTGTGTCTTGGGAGTTCTCACAAATGTCAGAGGAGGATGACATTTTGCAATGCATATATTTGTTTTACTTTTTGTGAATGTCTTCCCAGCGTGTATGTCTCTTGCTGTGTGTGTTCGAAAGCTGGAGACATCAGAAGTTGGCGTAGGATTGCCTGAAACTGGAGTTACAGATGGCTGGTGTCCTCTATATGGCCTCTGGGAACTGGACCCAGGTCTTCTGCAACAGCACCAAGTGTTCTTCACTGCTCAGCCCTCTTTCCAGCTCAGGAGGATTTTTTAAAAGCTAAAAAGAAAAAAAAAGCTTTTTAAACTCCCTTTCTGCTAAATATGAAAAACACAAACAACAAATAAAATATAACTTACTAGAGCAAACATTAGGTATTTATAGGTATAATTTCTTACTGTTCACAATATAATATGATCCCAAAGGGCAGAATTAGAAATGCATTTACGTTCCTCTTACAATAATATGTCACAAGGCCAAGTAGTCGTTTCTCATCCAAAACAACCTCCCAAGGCCCTGACGCACTGGAAGGTGACTAAGAGTATCTTTTTGGAAACTACCTACATCTGAAAATACGTCAGCAAGCCTGAAAGTTAATCGTGGATACCCAGAGGAATTTCCCCCTCTTTGTAGATGATGGACGTGTGGTAGAGTGGTTTAGGGTCAACCATCCCTGAAACCTAGCCCTTCTCTGCAAAATCTTATGGGGGATCTTCTGTTCTTTCTTTCTAGTAGGTCTCCTACCACAACAACACTGTACAGCGAGTTTAATGAGACTCAAATACATACACAGGATTGACACAGAAATAGCACTTAAATTATGATGGTGCATTCTAGTTAGTACTGAAAGTTATCATTTTGAAAAATATAAGCACTAATCTATTCTTCTCATTTGCCTTCTATATTGTTTTGTTTTGAATAAGGTGTATCCTGGTGAAGATGATGTTTTTCTGCTCCAAAGAACCAATAGAGACAAAGAATATTAGCTCATGTTGAGATAAAGTCAGCAGGTAAACACACACACACACACACACACACACACACACACACACACACACACATTTCCAGCTTTGGATTAATCTTTATAGAGAACTTCTTCACAAGAGACTTCCTCACAAAGTGACAAAGAGTGGCTCATTTTCAAACACATTAAAGATGGAGACTATCAATCTATCTAAAGTATTCCAAAACATTTGTTTGAGCATTAATTTCACAATACTTTGACAGTTTTAGTACTTCACTTAGATTCAGAAGAATAATCAAATATGCACGTTTTACCAAATATTTTACCATTCATACAAATAAAACTACCTATTTGTGTTAAAATACTACTAAAATTTCATTAAAATATAAAATATGAAAATAGTCTTATACTATATAGGTTTGTGTATGTGGTCATTGCTTAACTGTGCATTTACATTCAGAATGTCATCTACTGCCTTTAGGAGATGGTGCTTCATTGGTCCAGAACTCACCAATTAGACCAGAAGCGGCTTATAGAAGAAAAGTTTATTTGGGCTTATTATTCCAGAAGGAGTAACAGAGCATGGTGGTGCACACCTTTAATTCCAGCGTTCATAAGGCAGAGCAAATTGATCTCTGTGAGTTGAGGTTAGCCTGCTTTATACAGGCAGTTCTGGGACTATCAGAGCTACACAATACAGAGACTGTGTCAAAAAAAAAAAAAGACAGAGAGTGAGCTGATAGTGGGGTGACCAGGTAAGTTCTCAAAGCCTGCCCTCACTGACTTAACTTTTTCAAGTGTCCACAACCTCAACGTCGATGAAGAGTACCACCAGGAGTTAAATGCATGAACCTATTGGCAACTCTCATTGAGAACACCACATCTGCTGCCTCCCCCTGCACAGTAATTCCAAAGCTGCAACACTCACAGCTGTGCAGCCCAAGCCCTGTGACCATCGTTGACTCCATGTGATCATCGCTGACTCATGTGTTTCATACCGAAGGGTAAAATGTGACATTGCTCTATGGTTTTGGCAATTAGTTATCTCCTCTCTGTTCTTCAGCTACGTCTTACTGATGAAATTTTGAGCATGTCCTTAACCCAATTTGATTTGGATCCTCTGTGTCTTCTGCTGTTTAATGTTTATCCTACAGTAACTTTTTTAAGAAATGCTTTTGTCCTGTTAGAACTGACGGTATTCTGTGCTGGTCAGAGGCTTATCTCTTGAACTTCACTCATCTCTGAAGTATGGAGAAAAGTTCTTAAAATTAGGTGTATATGTTTGGTTTAATCTTAAGAAAAGCCCCTCCGCTGACGCGAATAACTCCAATTAAACCAGATTAGACCAAATTAAAATACCAATGTTTAATAAATACAGCACTCTGGGGTGGACAGAGCATGGCAGGGAGAGGAGCCCATGCAAACCCCAAAGACCACATGTTCCTTTTTCCCACAGCCTAAATAGCCTGTGGGAGGGGTCCGGACACTTCCGGAGGCGGGGTCAGTGCTTGGCAGGCTGGGAGTTGGAGTCCGGACCAATGTAACTCCCAGGCCAGGGGCTAGGGTGATGCTTCCAATCATTCAGTATATATTTATGTTTGTGTTTAATCCATGTGAAGTTTATGTTTAATCCATGTGAAATAGACATCGTATATAAAAAAAACAAGGAAGTGAGTGAAGATGAATAGCATGAAATGGCAAAGGTCCCAAAGTCAAGTGCTCTCGGAAAATGGATTAGAGTTAGTGTGTGTATTGCATGGCACGGGCACTTGGCTTACTCTGTCATTGTGCCTTAGAGCAGGATCAAGGGGCTTGTTTTTTTGTTGTTTTTTTTTTCAATAACACTCACCTCAAACTTAAGTTCCAACATACGGACCTTTGAGGGCCACATATTGATGCCACCAAGATAGCCTATTAGAAATGCATTTTGGTTTTGATTAGTTCAGTGTTCTTTAAAACACTGCTAAGAAAGTTGAATGACATCAAGTTCAGGTTCAATACACATGATAATATCTGATGTCTGCACGAGTGGTTATTAATCATGACCATGGCACAGCAGGAACTTTCACTTCTTAGTCACACAATTCTGGAAATGCAAAGTAGTGACGAAGTCTCTGAGCAATTTGGAAACTCTCCAGAGCTTATCATTTGAACAGACAATAGACTGCTTCTTCAGCTCTGATACCAGTACTATACTGAGTTTGGTGAGTTCCATCAGAGTGTATGGCATGATAAATTTTGTGATGGCTGAGGGTCAAATAAGTAGGGATGTTATTAACCCTGTCAATGGTTCCCAATATTTCTTTTATTCCAAGCAAATCTATTAGAAAGATAGTACTGTGAATCTCCCAGGCTTATCTTTTTCAAAAGTTTTTTCAAATAAAAATGAAGAAAAGAGAGCATTTAAAATAATAATACATGATTAAGTAAACATTTGAGATACGTGTGAACTGCCTCCAACATGAACCAAATTCTAAAAGTCACGCCTTAGAGTTTTCATCTGCTATTTTTTTTCCTAAAAAGGCTTTTATTGTTGATGGAGAACCATCAACCGTAACAACAGCAGCTCAGGTGTCAGGTCAGTCCAGTCAAAGTCAAGTTGGGTAGCAAAAGTAAAATGTAGTTGATTTTGCTGGCTTTGTAAGTCTGTTTGTGTTCGTAACGGCTGTAACTCAGAGTTCTGGTTCATCCTCAGCCCTCTGAATATCACCACATCCACACACACACACATCAGTCTGTCTTTACACCATTTTATTCATTTTCCGTTAACATAGAATCATCTAAAGCACCCCATTCACAATTTCTTCCCTGCTCCACACACCAACCTCTGCTGTTGCTTTTTGAGACTGATGTTTCTCCGATGGATGAATCTTTCTGAAACAATGCATTTTTACTGAATTCCACACTAAATTCCTTATAAAGGCTCATGCTCCACATACTTCGGCCAGGAACAAATTTCACTTTGAACTAGAAAGTGAAAATGAGTAAGGTAATTTAATTTGTTTTACAAAACGGAATTTATTTAGGTGACCTTTATTTTCTAAATATAGGGATTAAGTGTTCAGGAAGGGAATAAAAGTGATACTCCCTTTTAGACTCTCCCTAATTGTACAACACTTCTTTAAAAAGTTCTAGGTAACAGGACGGATGTAGACCCAGAATGAGAGACTTGTGTAGTATTCATACAATGTTGTTGCCAAATCAGTCCTACATAAATAATTGTGAAAAAAGTTAAATGGAAGAAAAATATTATTGTCTATGCTGAATGAGAAATGACCTGATGGTTTTTGTCTTCTAATTGCCTGGTATTTCTAACTTTCATTGTCTTTGAGATTCACTAGTTCACAACATGAGATAAAAGATAGCAATACAAATCATTCTTGTCTACAGACATGCAAATGAATTTCTCTCATCAAGTACAATTGATTTCCTTTCTCCCCCTTTAGGAGATACATGCTTTGCATCCTCCAAATGAATTCATTTTAGTGGACTTAATTGCCTTTAAAAATGTCTGGTCAATTGGTGTCTGTTGAATGGCTTGCTATATCCTACCAGTACCCTCATTAACTGATGAGTTAAATAGAATCTTTGGAATATATTCATTCCAGACTTTTTTGAGTTGTAGATTAAAAAAAATCCCACAACATTCATATTTCATTCGTTTTTGGACTTCACTGTGTATCTGTGGTTCTTGTATAGAAATGCAACTGTTACCATTTCATTAGTGCATGTGTTCAGGAATGTTACGTCCTCTTCAGCTTCTTTTCCACATTTCTCTTAGTTCCCTTATCCAGACCAAATCTGTTCCTGATGTGTGCTGTGCTGGTGCTAATATTCAAACACATCAGCTCTTAGTACTGGGTCCAAATTTCTGACAGAATGCATAGCTTTGTGCCATGACACTTTACATCACTCTATATTATTTATGTAATAAGAAGAAATGGGATAATAAAAGATGTTCTGAATGAGTAGCAGCATTTAATATAAATATTCGCATACTTGATCCTTTACTTGTTCTGGTTCCATCATTATTTTCATTGTAGTGTAGAATCAAGGAGTTGGGCCGTTCTGGAAGGAGAATTTTTAAAAGAGAAATTAAAATTAAAAATATCTCGAATTTTAGAGAAAATGGGTATGGACTAAATATACCCAATTTTATGATAGGACATTGCTTGCTTCTGCTAGAATTTTATGGATTTATACTTGAGTGTATATCGAACAGTGTTTAAGACTCTAATTGGCTGCATGAACCTGGGAGGGCAGGGCCTAAAAATCAAATGGGAATAAAGC
Organism: Ondatra zibethicus; assembly: GCA_004026605.1. Taxonomy (NCBI): domain Eukaryota; kingdom Metazoa; phylum Chordata; class Mammalia; order Rodentia; family Cricetidae; genus Ondatra; species Ondatra zibethicus. The sequence goes on along the minus strand of PVIU01001191.1, from coordinate 62,462 downwards.
CTCATGAAATAGCCAGCTTCACTCTGAGCACCGGATGACTTAAATTCCAAAAGTAAAGATGAATCACATACGAAGTGGTTCAATTACAAGGACATGCCGTATGTGGCAAAATCCTGTCTTTCCATAGAGACATTTGAATAACAGCAACTGAAGTAAATTCATGCCTATCTGCTACTCCTGACGGGAGAACAAAACACATTCCAAGAACAATTTGTTTTGAAGAAACTGAGGTCTCAAGACTCTTGTCTTGTTTCTTCGGAGTGTTCTCACAAGAGTTCAGAATTCTGTTCACGAGACTCCATTCTTAGGCCGTGTTCTGACAGAACAACAGAAAAGAGAACCACTGGGCATCTCAGAATTTGATAGAAGAGAAAAAGTCCTCCATCACTTCAAGGAGCACATAGGTCTTCATAACAAAAGCCAGGTATCTGTATTACTTATTATCACCATATACTGAACAGAAATATGCTTTATTTGATTACTCTGACAAAAGCCAGGCCCGTTAAGACACAGAAAACAGGCAACTGCTGTCTACATTTGGCTTTGTTCTGAAGACTAACCAAATGCTTTCTGTTCTGAGAAGCGCACACAATGACTTTAACTACTTCAATGATCCAGACTTCCATAAATCTTTCTGCAGATCTTGCTTAAACTCTCAAGGTAAAATTGAAAACTTTGTGAGTAGCAAGTACGTTAGAGCTTTCGATTTTATCTGCTTCTCTGACACAGGAGTAGAAAAAACCAAAAGGAGGAAGTCTGAGGTGATTATTTTTTGATACCTCTGTGTGTGTGTGTGTGTGTGTGTGTGTATGTGTGTGTGTGTGTGTTAATACCAGAAATCCGGTATTTCTTCACATCTTGAAATATCTTAAAATGTATTAGTGTATTATTATTTTACTAAAAGAACAACAGCAAAATGGCCCCAAAGGATATTCTGCTATATCAGTAGATCAGGTTCTTGCTCAGCCATCATCAGAGAAGCTTTCTCCTACAACAGATGGGACCAAATACAGACCCACAGCTGGATAATGTGCAGAGAGCAAGAGACCTTGGAACACTCATTCCTACGTGGAATATCTCCGTCAAATCCTATTCTTTATAAAAATTTTGTTTCCATTTTGTGTTTTCTTGTTTGTCTTTTTAGAAGCCCAGGGTAACATTTTAGTTATAGAGGTACAAAAATCGCTTAGAGCGCTCCAAGTTAATTAAATGCATCCGTATTGTTGTACATTGTTAGTAAATATTATTTGAAGAGAGCGAGTATTTCAGCAGTGTGGGTAATACTTTATGAGTCCAAGAATTACTGTGAAAGGACTTCTTTTGAAGTAGGTCTATTCTGAAGCTTGTGTTTTCATGGAAGAGATAATTCCTGCTTACTTGTTTATAAACTTTTCTTGTCACTCCCCATCTAATGGCTCTGATTGTGTACAGAAAACATACGCAAATTACACGCATGAAAAAGAAGCTACCCGAGCCCCAGACTCCTGTGGAGGGAGCTTTTGGGACCTCTTGACAAAGGGAACAATCTCAGTCCCCAGCCAAGCAGGACATTTGTTCAGTGAGGTTCCTGATATGGTTTCCCCTTCCGTGTTGCTCAGACGAGGGGAGAGCTGAGTCACTGTTGTCCTTGCCAAAAGTGTGTCTTCGTGAGTGAATCCATCGAAAAGAGAGCTGGCTATTTTTCTTTAATTTGTTCAGAGTCTCTCCTGGGAAACAACTCCATTTTTATGGATATATCCCCAGAAGTGATTCAGAAAAAGAATGCAAAGTCTGACCTGCTGTTCTTTCTGTGATAGACTATTTTGTTGGGCATGAAGGTAACCGGGCCCCCTGGAGATCAGCTTTTAGCTGGATTTGGGGTTTTTCAAGGCCTTCTGTCTCTCAGCTGCCCATGGTTATTAACATGGAGGGAGGGATGAGTTCTTAGGTGACTGAGTTGTATTTGGCCATCACCATATGCCATACTGCATTATTGCTTTACCTCAGTTTATTGTGCTTTGGGGGTTCCTAGCCCTTGGCCTATCATGCCAAGAATAATGTAGCCATATCTCTTCTGACTGTTCCTGAATTACAGGACTCCAAGAGTGACATTGAAAATGTGAAGCTTTGTTATGAGAGAAGTATCATAAGTATATGCAGTATTATACAGTTTAATGCTTTTTCTAAATCCTGAAATTAAACAGCCTTATAAGAAGAACAACAAACTTTCTGCTTTCACAATTTTAGGGCAAAAGAAGTAGTAAAAATTCTAATACAATTACAGAAATCTGATGTTTGTTTATGTGTGAGATGATGGTTTTAAGACTATGCTAGGTGTGGAGTAGAAACTGTCTGCAGGGGGTGTTATAATCCCTCTGACCCATGGAGCTTGCAATAAGCAATGGTCAAGGACACAGGGCTGGGCAAGCATCCATTTTTCCTTTTTAAATGTTCTCTTTTGCCTCTAAAGGTCGTTGATCCTTAGAAATAAAAACGTTTGACACATTCTAAATGCGGCAGAACAGGGTAGTACTGTGGGAGTTAATTACTGGGCTGGAACCAGGAGCCCAGTTCCTCAAACACAGCCTAGTTGCTCCTGAAAGCTCAAATCCAGGAGACTCTCCTCGTGTTTGACCTTCTCCCGTTTCAATATTTGTCCTTCCCCCTTTTCCCTCCTGCAATAGCAATTTTCAAGGCGAGGCAATCTGTCATCTCAAGCCCTTGTAGCCTTTCGAATGTCACCATCCCACGCTGCTCATGTGGTTACAGCCCTAGCGTGCCTTGTCTTTCACAGATAACACTTTGTAAGAACCAAAATGCATGCTTGTAAAAGCTATAGCTTGCTTCTGGTTCTCTCTCTCTCTCTCTCTTTTTTTTTTTTTAAATCAGACCAAACAGCACTGGTGCCCATGAAACAACATGTCCTTTAACAGGTCCTTGTAAAGGTAATGCCTTTTCTTTCTTGTTCCACTCCCCTGATACCCATTGTGGTAGCACACCCTTTCCCAGCTCCTTATCTAACAATGTCCACTTCGCTGAGTAACAGGTTGCTATAATTTGGCAATTTATAATGTGTGCATGAACTATTTTGAAGTTCCATGGTCAAATCACATTCCTTCTGAATTATAGAGCAGATCCAGCAGCAAAACATTTTTGGGTGTCGTGATTTGCTACCTGCACTACATACCTACGCGGGACCCCCCATTGACATGCGACCTGCTGCATAAGCCGGCGGATGAGTGTCTGAAATCATCTTCAGTTACAAAGGAAGCTTGAGGCCAGTCTAGACTACTTGAGATCAGGCAAGAATTATTTTGCCTTGTTGACTTTCGGAAGTCTTTATTTTATACATCATAAAGATCTTTCAATATACAATTATCTTTGAAAATAGCCACATCTTGTTATTTCTCAGTCTTCACGTGCGTTCGTCTACTCTGAAGGGGCTTACGTGAAAGGCTCCTCAAGAGTCATGGTCGGAAATGATCTGGGGTTGCAGTTAAATTTCTGCAGTTGCTGCTTCGTCTTTCTGAAGTTACTGTGCACCTTTAATTTTAAAACTCACTTTATCGTTTTGAATACTGGCTTTCTATTTTTTCCTGATCCAATCAAGCATACAACTCATACAGCATACAAAGCTTTATTTAATATTAGATGGGCGTCTACTTATGTCTCTAAACAGTGGTTCTGCTGCCAGAGCCCATTCCAATAAACAGTCCATTGTTTCCCATTAATCTCCACTGTTCTCACTCCTGTATGTAAAGTTGCTATAAATACACGGAAGTGACCCCTTTCTTTACTGAAACTTTCTGCTTTCTCACTGCTATCCCACATATTTCTCTTCCAGTATCTGGAGTGTGTGTGTTCACACGAGATGTGTGCCATTTGCTAGCAAAATTCAAACAGGGCCGGATCCTTAAAAGAAAATAACCTGCAAGAAATTGCACACTGCAAATTGAAGGTAAGAGGCCTCCAAGAACCTCTTGTAAATGCAAAAGCACAGCTTTCACACAGAAGTGGATAAGAGAGGGTTGATTCTGGAGCCAAATACGAGTGGCTATGGCCTAGCAACACAGATTCAGCATACCCAAAATGCCATGCTCCAACATGCTAATGGGTTCGTGATTCTAAAAGACACAAGCAGGAAAGAAAAATCATAAATCAAGACACTGTTCAAATCTAAGGTAGTAATATTTGCTACACATGTTTCATGAAAGTGAGAAAATCTCCGCTCCTGGCTCCAGATGCTATCTGATGGAATTCTTAGCCGGTTGGCTAATGGTTTGTTTACACATTCCAAAGGATTTACCTAAATATTTACAAATATGTTAGATTCCACACAATAATTGTGATAAATTATGATTAGGAAGACATGATAACCCCCCCCCAAAAATTCGTAATTAGGCAAATCTTCAGGATTCTAGCTTCTATGGTAACTGTCGAAATTCTAATCAGCCTGAAGTCAAGCAGGTGTGCCATTTCTCTGTGAGTTTTCATTCAGTCTGGAGGTTTCTTTAACATGGACTGGTTCAAGTAACTCATGCTAGGTAACCCTTTCAGCATTCCATCTACTGGATAGAAATTACTTAAGCAACTTCGCCTCGGAGCCATTTCTGTAAGAAAAGTTAACACACTGAATTATTCAAGATAACAGCCAAATCAGAAAATAATTTAGCCGTGTGACGGTCACCTCTGACTCAGGATGTGGCGCATATCACTTCAGTGTCAAGGAGATGAAAAGGCCAAGTCACAGGGGGAGGACCATGGCTCGCTCCCGCCGAACGGGGCTGTTTCACCCTCTCTGCCAGCATCCGTGGCAGCAGGACAGGGTTTATGGGCTGCTTCTCATCACTATTTATAGAGGTGTGGTGCCTGGAGCATTTCATGGTCGTTTTTATTTGTATCAGTCAACCCTCATTAGCCTACTTTCCTAGGACAACAGAATTATAAAATCACCGTGCCAGTCTGCCCTAGCCTTTCTCACTAATAACTTCTGATCCCAGCGGCAAAATCAACCAGCTCTGGCAGAGTGGCCAAGGACTCAGTGTTTCTGTAGCACAAAGGCAGACACGGGGAAGTGTGGCAGCCCACACCCCATTGCTGCTCCATGGCCCTCGTCAAGAGACAGGTTTAGCTAAGAGGTCTAAAGTATGTAAATCAATTAGAAATACATTTGCTGGGAAGTAATCTAATTTAATAATAGATATTTAATGGAAAGAGTCTGATGAGCTATATTTAATGAAATCCAGGTCCTAAGCCCTCTGCACATACTAAGCCATCAAAATGGTTTTTATTAGCTAATAAATACAAAACTTCTTTTGAAGAACATTTTTCTAAACTATCTACCTCAGTTTTGTTTTCAAGCAGATGATTTATTACAAGCTATAATTATTATTAGTATGAGGTAGAAAGGAATATGTTTAAGCATAGTTCACTCACTGGCTTTTAAAAGTATTTTGAAATTGTTAATTTTAAAAAATTAGCCATAAAACTAGTTTATCACTCCTTATGCATGTTCCCTTTTTACATATGCCTGTTCTACCAGCCACCGTGTTTTGCCCAAACAGCTTTTCTCTGTCCTCGTGAAGCTGCATTGTGTGTTCTTCACATTTCTTTCCCAGTTTCTCATCTTTCTAAGACGTATTGTGATGACCCTTGTTCAATACGCTGAATGCTTATTTTCTGAAAAACTCCTAAAGCTCAGAAATATTTGTATGTTTTATTATTTTTGTCTTTTGTTTGTCTACTTGAAAATTATATTTCATGCCCAATAATCATCTGTAATCAATCGAATATTCCACAGAAACACTGATTTAAAAATGCTGTAGTTATAAAACTAATCTCACACTTTTAAGGGCAATAAACATGCCTTACTTACTTGAATTACACTTAAACTTGAAAATACGCTGCTTCAAATTGCAGGGTTTTTTTTTTTTGTTTTTGTTTTTGTTTTTTTTTTGTGAGGCAGAAGAATCTCACAGAAGCAGTCTCTAGGGATAAGTCTAATTTCCCAGCATATGTACTGAAACACTCTGGAGATGGATGCGTTCTTAGGAAGAGGATGAACTAATGTACTTGGGACACATGTAAGCAAAGGTTGTCCTGGGGGAAATTGATGGAAATGCTGATCAGTTTTTAGAGTCTCGAAGTTCTTTAAGCCTGCTGTATGGCTGAGATAGCTTCTACCAGGGCTAGTTGCCAAGAAAAGGTCATGCAATTGCTGAAATAAAAGTCAACAAAGAACAGGAAATATGCCTGATTCACCGAGGACTAGAGTCCAAATGGAATTATAGTACTGAGACTGTAGTAATCTTGAGGCTCGAACACTTCCTGACCCCATTATCCTGCCCTTATAGACGTATGCTTTTGGGGAACGAGTATGTTGCAATACTGAGATCAACTTTGCAAATAAGCATATTGAGAAAAACATTATTTCCTTTTCATAAGGAGCTACTGTGGTGTGCACAAAAGAGTCAGTCCTGATGGTTCTACAACCCAGAAGAAGAAACACCTCTTGAATCACAGAGGCTTGTTCCTTAGGAACTCACCGTGTCTTTACCACTACCATGCAACCCCTAGCAGCAAGTGGCTGATGAATTTCCTAGGAAGAATGGGGACTTTAGTTTGGTTTTTATAATTTTTAAAATCTAACTCTTCTCTGACACTGATAATGGTGTTGCAAGTCCAACTTTAGGTATACTTGGCTGTTGGAAATAGAGGTGATACATTCTAATGTTCAATGACCAGGGAAGAATAGCCTGTAGAATGTTCTGGGTCCATTTCAATATTATTTTTATTATTATTATTATTTAAAACCCTTTTAGATGTATATAGTGATAATACACAGTAATGGATTTCATCATATTTCCATAAATCTGTATAGTATGGTTTAATTAGATTCACCCTCATTGCTCTCTCCTTGCCATATCCCTCCCACCTCCTACCTACTGATGGCCTCTGTCCCATCTAGAGTATCCTTGGCTTTAATTTCTTTGTTTTACAAGATAGAGAGAGGTCTGAACTAATGAGGTCCAGTAGGATCTCTTGAGGAACTTAAAGAGCAGAGGTGAGGGGTTACTTAGCTTTCTCTTCTCTCTTTTCCTTTTCCTCCTTGAAGATTTTTGTTTGTTTTGTTGTACTTTGTTTGCCTCTTTAAGATAATCCTAATAAAAGTAGTCCACTGAAATTCTGTTGCAATATTTTTTGAACTTTTACGTGCATATTTGACTCTCATTTGGCTCATACTTTTCTGCTTAAATGTTTAACTAATGGATAGCCATTCTGCTAAATAAAAATCTTTCAGTTGGATCTTTAGCAACAAATTTTGAGCAACATTCTGTTTTTCTAATATTCCTCAGTATTGATATATTATTTCCTTTGTTCATTTAAATGGAACATTCCAAGCATTATTGTTTTTTACATTTTTTTCTCCACTTAGGAACCATTAAGTGGTTTTCCTGCATTCCCACCCATCAATATTTTCATCTTTCTTCTATTTTCTCCTCTTCTTTAGGGATGCTCAAATAGTTTTGGTAGTATTGTAGTCATTCAGAGCATTATTTTCCTATTGTGCTGCTAGATTTTTAAGTCTTATCTGTTACCTTCTGGTATCTTACTGTTTTAGTTGATATTGCTGGCTAGCGACCCTTTCCCATGATCATTGACCATTTGCCAGGTTATTTGTCCATATTATTTATGCTTATATTTTAAACTTATTTTAATTTTAATAACTGTTGTTTGCATATGTAGTCTGTTAAATAATTTTGCATTGCATTACTATATAGTTCATATATTCTTATATGTTCCTTTGCAAACATTACATGTATATATGTTAGTGGTGTATTTACAAATAGCCCTTGACCTGGCCTTGTGACCCTCTTTGTATACATAGCTGTGGAGCTATTTTCTTCTAAATGCAACATTTCTTCCTGGAGAAACAATAGAGGTTCAGAAGACTCAGGAACTAAATGGAACTTACCGGGCTCAGGAGGCTCAGAAAGCCAGAAGATTTGTGAGGCATGTCTTCAAAGGTAGAGGAGCAATATCTCATTTGGGATAGGAGACTCTCCCACTGGCTAGACTGCCTAGAAGTCCTATAGTGAACTTCAGGGAATAAATTTTCATTATCTGTCCATGTTGACATGGACTTGCTGGTGGCTCAGTTGCTGTCAGGTGGCCCACATTCTTGTAAGTAACTCCTTTATCAAGATTTCCAAATGTAGCACCACTAAATTCAATAGTTCACTGAACTGATAGAGTGGGATCTTTATTTTGGTGACTTATCTCAAATCTTTTCATATTTATAGTTTCCCAGTTTTCCTGTATTACCTGCAATTTAGACATTTGTTATTTATTTTGTTATATTTTCTCTTGTTTTAAATGACTTATTTCATATTATAATGTTGTAAAAAAGCATTTCGATGTTTGTTAAAATATGAAAATATTTTTATAGCAAATCTGCAAACATTTCTTTGTAGCAATTTAGCTTTTAACAAATATTTTTTTCAGGTGATAAGACATCTAGTAATTGTAATCTTTTATGTGTAAGACAATTTTATTTTGTGTTTATATGGCTAACTAGTTTTTATCAGTGCATCATTTAATAGTTTACTTGTGCATATGTAATTTCAGGACTGACCACTTGATACTGAATAAAGAAAACCATAGCTAAATTCTTTTTTGAGACAGTTTTTGTTTTATTTTATTTTACTTTTTTGAGACAGGGTTTCTTTGTAGCTTTGGAGCCTGTCCTGGAACTAGTTCTTGTAGACCAGGCTGGCCTCGAACTCACAGAGATCTGCCTGGCTTTGCCTCACGAGTGCTGGGATTAAAGGTGTGTGCCACCACCATCCGGCTCTTGAGACTGTTTCTTATTGAACATGTAGTTCATAGATGCAGCAAGTCTAACTGTCATGCAAGCTTCAGGATGCCCTGTCTTTGTTTACCCATGATAGGATTGTAGGCACAACATATCAGGTCCTACTTTTGGATGCTAGGGACTCAAATTTAGGTTCTCTTGCTTGTCTATCAAGTGATTTACTGACTGCATCATCCTTTGAGCTCTTTGATCTATATTTTTGGATTTTTTAAAATTTAACTGGCATGATTAAATTTCATGAAAACAAATTAGTGCAAAACTGAACATACACAAATATTGTTTTTCTGCTCTGACCCTAAGATACAGCAAATGAATGAAAGTTTAGAGTGCCTAATACTGTTTTAAAAATGTATTCTGTCACCAAGATATTTTACTTTAATTTTTATAACACTTCAAAATGCAAATAGGTTAAACATTTGTCATATATACATATTTGTGGAAGTATCAATGATAGTTAAAAAGTATCTCTTGACTTTGAGATCTTTACGTACAAGACGATTAAAGAAGGTCTTTGAGATTTGGGGGACAGACTGCTAAAACACAGGGTATAGAGAGCATAACAATGAGTAAGAAAATTTGCCTAAGAAGTGAAAAGAGAGCACAACAATAGCAAACAATATTTTTTTTTGAGGGGGGAGTAAAGCTGGAGGGAGGTGCTAATAATACTGATAGATCTGTGGAGATCAGTATTTGAATAAAATATATGTCATTTGTTCTGCCTAAGGGAAGAAAAGCCACATAACCCCCAAACAGGTCACTGGTTAAAAAGCCTCGAGAGAGAGAGAGTCCAAGTCAAGGTCTGAGTGCCAGGCATATAGAACTAATTAAAAATATATCATTTAGTAACAAGTGGGCCTGCAAAATGCAGCACAAAAGAAACCCAGTCATACATAATTAATATGTAGCTTTATCTACCAGGATGCATCTCCGTAAAATGATTGATGTAGCTAAGTGTAAGACACAGGAAAATCCTGAATATGAGTCAATATTAAAAATTGATGCCCCCGATAGGAACAGAGGTTAACTTTACCCCATAAGGTGAGGGGGGATGTCAGGCATCCATGATGCCGCTTGTGTTTCTAGACAACTGCATCCCTGAGTGTCTAGGTGCTTGATTTCTCGCTCATCGATTCTAATTATTTCTTTCCCCCACTCAGGGTTAAATATACCTTAATGGATCTTAAATCTGCCTGACGGAGTGGTTGACATCGAGACTCATCTTACTCATGACATACAATTATTAATTAATGAGGGTCAGCTGCGTAAGAGGCTTGCCACTAATATGTGGAATAAGGAAAATCATTGCAGACTGAATTATGCAGAGTAGAACAGGAAAGAGTACATTTTATTAGAACCATCAAAATTTCCTGTTTCCAAACTAATTAAGTTAACTCTTTCTGTAGTTTAAACAAATTGTGTTTATGACTTTCATCTTGCTTCAATTTCCTCCTAGCAAATAAAATGTCTGTGTCTTTTCATTAAGGGCAATAAGCTTCCTTCCTGCAGCAGTTAATTTCTGCTCTGGCATCACATTTCTCCTTGACACTGTCGGGTGGGGGTCAACTGGAGTGTGCCATATCCATCTTGGGAGCCTGTGACTGTTTGGGCAGCTCACAGTAACCCGAAAACAGGGACATCTCTGTAGTCCCCAGTGTTGTTTCCCAACCAAAGACAAACACTGCATGACAGGGCGACAATCAACTTACATCTTCCTCTTCTCCCTTGAGACACTGTTTGCGCCTGATCACATTCTGGTTATCTAATCTTAGCTGAGACTTTGATTTGGGAGTGCTCATCTCATGAGAGAACTCCTTTGAAGTTTGAGATCTTATTAAAACTAAGGAGGTCTGAGGACCCGAGCTCCAACTGACTGGACTGTATCACAGACCAGATGTGCAGAGCCTCTTGGAGAAAAGACCGGCCTGAAAAATAAAGCCAAACAAAACAAAATCACAAAGCCTTGAGCTTAATAAACTTGCTTGTTTCCACTGGGGATATCCCAACTTTCAGATGCATTCTTAAAATTAATATATAACATTGGCTTCCTTGTAGAAGCTCTGAGTTAGCCAATGTTAGGGTTTGTTTCCCTAAACAAGGTAGAAGGTTGCCTCCCAAATGTGACATTAATAGTATTAAGAGGGTGAGCATTTTGTATGGCTATGACATTGAGACCTTTTGTCTTTGGGAACTGATTAGCATTTAATAAGGCTACTAAGTAAAGATTTCTGGTGGCTTAATATGTCAAAGCAGAGGAACGATAACAAATCTTAGGCATAAATAGATTCACTTCTTTTAGTCATGTGACATACTGCTGCCTGCCTCAGCAAGAAGACGTAGAATATTAATATAAATTGAAGCAGAATCATATCTATCTATCTATCTATTGAAGCAGGATCATATATATAATTGATGGTTATATAAATAATGGCATATATATACCATTAGAAATAAACTACAGCATCAATTGAGAAAGAACTATACAATCAATTTCTTAAAGTCTGGGTTGCTAAATAAAAGATGTATACTTGTTTCTTCAAGTAAAGAAATATCCCTTCTTCTCTTGTCTCCTAAATGGTTAGAAGTCGAGAATCAGAGTTCACATTTTTCACTTGACTCAGACTGTAGGTTTCAGAATTCTTTGTAACTTTTGTAAGATTTAATCTTATTGCAGTTTAGCTGATTAGGATAAATCTCAAAATGTAAGTTAATTTCTTAGTCACCTTACAAACTAGAACACTCAGTGTTTACCTCTTAGAACATCAGAATTCTTGATGGGCTCTAAGGGCAATTGCTGTATGAAATTATCTGGTTTTAAGTCTGTCTTTTCATTGTTCTGTATCGTTTATTCTCATAAACAAAACCCTGAGTCTCATTGGTGGTTCGTTCAGGTTGTTGTCTGGGTGGGAAGCTCTCTTTCTTTTTGCAAACATACTTGACTGAACCAGAACATGCTGTTCAGCTGCTCTTAACATGTCCTTAGTACACTTCAACATATATCTGCTTGAGGATTTTGTTCTAGAGACCAAGGCATATAATGCTTACATCAAAAACATGTAAAACTCTTCATTTTAAGAATGTATAGGACAAGAAACTTTAGAGAAAGAATTTAAGGGCACTTCCATTTTAATTTCAGTTTAGAATTTAAACTCATTTTTCTTAAGAGCCAAACTTTTGAATGCTTTCCTCTCTCCATTTGAACACTACAGTTCTATGTCTTTCTTCATCAAAAGAATGGTATTCTTTATAAAACAAGCTCTGCTCTGAAATAATATGCAAACATATCACAATATTTGCAGCTCAGTCATTGTTGGAAATATTTATTTTTATGTTTGTCAGTGAACATAAATAATGATAATTTTCTTGGAAATTGTGTACACATTTTACATTTATTTAATTCATATTTTTTGAGACAAGGTTTCTCTTGTGTAACAGCCCTCCCTCTACTGGCTACTACTAGCTCTTGTAAACCAGGCTGGCCTCGAACTCACAGAGACTCACCTTACTCTTCCTCCTGAGTACTGGGATATGCTGGGATAAAGGTGTATGCCACCACTGCCCAGCATGTATGTGTTTTATAAGAGACCTGTCCTATCTAATCATGAATAAAAATCCTCAGTCAGTATTTTTCATATCTTTCATGATTCCTGAAAAAATATCAGTAGACAAGGGAATAGTTCTGCAATACTAAAATCTCAGAATAGAGAGGTGACTGTTAAATTAACAAATAGGTCATATTTAATAAATTGAGATTTAAGCATAATGTCCTGACAAAGAATAACATGTATAGTATAAAGCTAGTATCAACACAGACAGATAATTTGAATAATTGTTCTTAGTATAACAGATTATATTATTTTTATGTTTCTTCTTTTATCACACATACTGAATATTTTTATGTTTTTTAAGTTACATTTATAGATGAGTCATTTAACTAATAAACACTAACATTTTATTAAAATCTTTGAAGATATTTTCACACAAATAAATAAATTAATTATTCTTTTTTTATCATGGTTGTTGTGAAGAAAATAAACAAAATATTAGTAGAAATTTATCACCTTATTACAAGGGGGCCTTAGTAAAAATGCTTCTGTCTCTGATTGTGTCAAATGATGCGTGGGTGGAAATAGTTGAGGCAAATACTAAACATGCATGCCTTAGTTCTGTCATTTTTTTAGAGTTCATACATAGCAAAAGTAAAATAAATATAATTTTTCAACGTAATTTCTGATGATTGAATGAGGACAGCAAAGGGCCAATCAATGTAAAGCCATAGATTGTCATTTTTATGGCATTGCTGTGAACACTGACAACAGGCTGACTGTGAACTCTGTTGTGTGTAAGGATACAGAGCCTTGCACTCACACAGCATTGTAGTCTGTCATAGTTTATTTTGGTAACGGAGCTTTCAACATCCAAAAACACTCATTCATTGAGGAAAAGAGATATTTTAGTTTCTACCCCATACCTGAGATCTACTAAGCCTGAGAAATAGAATAGGGACAGAGAGGACAAAAATCCACCCTTAGTGAACCTAACAGAAATGATTGGCCAGAGAGACAGCAAGAAAAGCAGGAAGTGGGGGGAGGAACTCACTAAACTGATCCAGCATGGTCACAGAACTGTTTCTCCTCCTGTGAGAGGATTTTGCATAATCTTGACTTCAACAGGAGGATGAATGATATCACGAGCTTGGCATCTAAAGCAAGTATGGATAGTATAATTTTACACACGTAGAGGCAGGAGTAGACTTGATGAGAGAAAATGTGTGAGAAAACAGAGCCCCAAACACGGCATCTCGGTTCCAACAGAACACAGGTGTCCTTGTCATCAGGATAGCTGGATTTTGTGTTGAACTGTCTTTGAAATCCTAGAGAATTAGAACTTAACATGAGTTAAACTGCTACAGAAACTCAAAACGTTTGCTCTTAGCTTCCACAAACTGTGAACAAAGTTACAGACGAGTACATGTTGACTTTAATCACAACCTTTTTATGTAAGCTGAATGTTAGCATATAGGTTTAAATATTTTAAAGGAAGATAAGAAGTAATCCCTTCACATAAGAAACATCCACATACATATTTCAGCTAAGAATTTTATATTATAAAAGCTGTTTCCCTAAGAGTTCTTTGCATATTGCCCATACAACTGACTTTAGATTTCATCCTATCATGTATAAAACTCACTAAGTGGATCTGAGAATCACTAATTAGTTCTACACTTTTTCTATCACACACGCGCACGAGTGCGCACACACACACACACAGACACACATGTTACACACACACATGCTTTTCATATGAAAATACATATAATTTTACTTAAGTCACACTTAATTTTTAATTAAAAGCAAGGTCACCTGTAGTTTTTTAATCTTTAAATTATCATTCATGCCAATAAAATAACCACAACAATTCAAATTGTATTTCTCATGGAAATATATTCTCAACAAATTAACTTGAATAACAAAGTTACAAGCCACATTTTTCTTAATTTCAATATACGACATAAAGCTACAGTAATTAAGGCAGTGGCATAAGTATACGAATGGGTAATAGAATAAATGCATGCATACCCATATAAATATGTATATATGCATATATGTGCACTCATAAACAGATATGTGGATAGTCTCTTCAATGTAGTCTTGTGTTTACTGAATATCCACCTGAAAATAATAAAATTTATTTATGGTATACATACAGAAATATCAAGTAAAGCTGGATCAAAACATTAAACCAGAAAATACCTACAGAGAATAAATAAGAAATAAAATCTCTTAGTGGCTGTCTGGACAATTGTTTAATGACCATAAAAATCAAAATAAAAAATATGCCATTGAGACTGAATTAAAAGAGACAGTAGCATATAAAACTACAAAAGCAAAAAGTCACATATAAATTTAATGAGTAAACTAAAATAAGTTAAAATTATTTTATATTTGATCTCATAGGTAATCAGTATACTAACTATATAAGGAACCATCCAACTCAATAGCAGGAACAACCATAATAAAAGAAGGCCCTTTAGGATCATCGCATGGAAGGGTTTGCAGGGAAAGAGAATTAAGCAAAAGATATCAAAAAGATGAATAAGAGATGTTTTTCTAGGAATAAAGGTCCAAGAATCTACCTCACAGTGTCTGCGGTCCCAGGAAGTAATGACAATGTACTGAAGTAGGACATAAAATTCTAAACTATATATCAGGGCCGGGTGTCCCCAGACCTTTGGAAAGGAAGCTACAGAATCTAATGAGCCTAGACTACACCAGCAATATATTTTTATTCTTGATAGAAGTAAAACAGTACAGGGAAAAAACTTTTATATAAATATCACCATAAGAAATTAAAAAGTAGGATTCAAGCTACACTCCAGCCTACAAGTCAGAGCAAATGATTGAGGCTTTTATATTAGAAGGCTCACCTTGAAAGTCACCATCCAGACTGTGGATGTTTATGACTGCACAGAGACACCATGATTGTAACCACACAACAATAAGATAAAGATCATAATCTCTGTATGCAGGACATTGTGTCTGGGATACACCTTCCCATCAGTTCCCTTCCTAAATAATAATAAATGTAGACAGGGAAGGTACTGTATATCACAAGTCAGATAGAACAGATAATTTCTGGCTTGTTATTCAAAATTAAAATAAAAGATTTAAAATAAATTTACTGGGCACAAGTGAGTAGCTATCTATCCCTTGCTTTCAGTAAAGCATCATAAAGTTCTTGTAAGTAAAAGACAAAATTACTTATGGGCTACCTTTAGAAAGCTGAGGTTTCTGGATTTCATATCACACTCATTTAGTTTCCATTATATTCAAGCAAAAAAAAAAGAAACAAACAGAAACCTCAAATAAGGAACATCAGTACCCCACACACCACCTTGCAAAATGTCTACTGGACGATCAGGAGGGAATTCTTATAGAAAATGATGGCATCAACAGGAGAATTGGTCCTAATGGCACAGCTAACTGTTAGAAGGTCTGAAAGAACCTCTGGCAAGTATAACAGCCACATGCATCACCATTTCTTGTACCTGCCCCAGCTCTTGAAGGATGTGGGACAGGCTCTGTATCCCAACTCATGTAGCTCTGTCAGGGACCACATCTGGAAGGACATTGATATCAGCAGGGTTTTCTTCTAGTGGTGATTAGAAGGCATTAGGCAAAAAATGCAAGAGAAGTAGAGAAGCATTCAAGAGAATCAGTGATGGAGCTTTGCTCTTTCTATGTATTTTCTTTAGCAGAAAAAGTGAAGTTTGAGAATTTTCAGCTCAACCATTAGACCCAGCTGTATCAGAAACTTAACTCTGATGTAAAAATTTTTATTCCTTCTCAAATTAATGTAGAACTTAATTGGGATATATCGTTCATTTTAAAGAGATTTCTTTGAACATTATTGTACATAAAATGCAAATTAAGTCATGAATGCATGTAATTATTCATTATATGCTAAATTAGGTTATTGGAAGGACAGCGATTTTTTATCAAGCTGAAAAGATGTAGCATGAAAGCAGGCATCTTCTTAACGTTTCTAACACTGAGAGGCATTGTTATCTGCTGTTCATTTCCTATTTACTTTTATATGTAAGTGGGAAATCAAAGTTCTCTATGCTAAATTAAGAGTTTAAATATTTTAAATCTTTCAAATTCAAATCTTGATTCTTGTCCTTCATTCCCATCCATACAAATTGATGGGTTCTGCTTTTATGGTCTGCAGAAACTTTATAGATTGCAAAGTATACACAAGTCAGTGGGAACAGTACGATCGACGAATGAAAACCTAGCTAGAACATAGCTAGCTAGCTTGAAAATATAGATAGCTAGCTTGAAACATTTGTCAACTATGTATCTCTAACTTTCAGATGTAGAAGAAAAATTAAGACAATATGATTAAGCTTTTTTCTTTAATTTCATTTATTACTCCTTTCTGTTATCTTCCACATTTGCTTTGTTTTTAATTAGTAGTTGTGTTTCTAATACTTTTCTTCATTTTGGTTAGATAACTTTAACATATATACCTATCCTTGAATAAGCCAATATAACTAGCAAAATGCCGTGTGCTTATAAATTGAGACCTGGTTTATGATCTCTTTCATGAAGCCTTGAAGTACCGATATTTGACTTGCCCAAAGTTTGAATTGCCTACACACATAATGGGATATTTATACCCACCTCTACAGCTATTCATGAATGGCAAAAGGTGGACTGATATTCATTAGCCAAGGACCACCAGAATCATTCCTGTTACATGTTTTTTTTAATAATAAAAAAGATTAATTACTGGGACAAACTGTGAATTATACCAAGTTTTAAAAGTATTTAAAGGGTAATTTTATAAAACATGGGCTGCTGTATGGTGATAAATGTTTAAGTTAGTAGTGATCATTTCTAGTCTGAACAATATCTTTAAGCAAGGTCAATTCAGTGAATGATAACTTAAAATTTATATCTGAAATGCAGGGGAGGATGAAACTGCCTTCATCCTTTTGAGTATAAAACCTAATAATTTGGCGAACATTATGCTCATCATATATGGTTATGTCTATATTTTTCTTACGTGTACCGTTGTTCTTTCAAAGAAATATCAATGTCCATTTTCTGAATCTCTGCTGATACCTAAAACTCTTTCGAAGACATGTGGTATGTGATGTAATGTGCATGTAACGTAACCTCACACAGTTTGATGTTACTGATGTGATGAAAAAATCTGCTAATCAGCATCCAGCTTCCCCACCATCAGAGAAGAGCATCGTGAAATCTAAGCTCTGAGTACCAATAGAGCATGGGCACGGGAGGATGTGAGGCTATTGTGGCAGATGAGACAGACTCTGTAGGACAGATGCTGCTAGGAAAGCAGACTCCAGTTAGAAGCCAGGCACATACCAGCACACATGGGCCACACACAGGTGAACATAGGTACACAAAAGATTGGCACACAGGATTCATGGGGGTAGGCATGCAAGACTCCACACACACACACATGCAATCTGCGGGAGGGAAAGGATGAGACTAACAACCTTACTTCTGACCTCAAAATCACATTGATATACAACCCACACAAAGCTGTCATTTTATCAGAGATGGTTACAGAAAAAAAATCACATCATTATTTATTTGGGGTTCCCCAGACATCTGATGTCAGACATTGTGAGACAATTCCTAATCCCTTGATGTCCAGCATGAGACATCTATATCACTGAGAGACTTTGCTATTGCTACTTTTCATCTTGTCTTCTGCTGGATACCCATGTCAGTACCATGTTGTCTAAATGTAAATTAGCAACTACTGCCTTTTTGTTTCCTGGAGATATTTACATTTTAAACATAAAATAAGAAACAGACAAAATGACACATTGCGTAAATTTTCAAATAATATAATATAATATAAGTTACTCCATTTTTATGATTGCTTTATCAGTACCAATCACAGATTGGTTCCATGTTCAGTTTATCAGGCTTCTTCATTGAGTAAGCTTACTGTTAACTCTGATATACTATTATTTTTCCATTGCTTTTAATTTAGCTCTTGTAAATAACTTCTCCCTAATGTGATTGCTATCCTAAGTGTGAACTTTGATGAATCAATGAATACAAACACACCAAAGTCTTGAGAAATGAGCGTATGTTGAGATACAGCAATTTTAAATAGCAAAGTTTAACTCTCATTCATCTTATAAAGTCATTGGAGGAATTTGGGGTTGGTTTGCAGAGATAAAGAATTATAATTAAGAAAGCTATAGAACTCAGAAAAGAATGGCTATCAAAGACTTTTTTAAAAAATTTATCCATTGAGATGGGTTTTACTTTTACTACGTAATACAATTTGGATTGTGACCAAAAATTCTTTCTTCAGTTTCTTATGACTAATAAATGGACTAGTGTCTAAACGGAAGAGCACTTTTAAAAAATGCCTTCTAGCTTGAGAAAAACATGGCTTAAAATGGATAAATCTTATCGTTTCTCATTCTTTTAAGGCACGACTAGGTTCGAACTTCCTTTCCCACCTAATCTGAGATATGCTTTGATCTCAGTCATTTTGTGAGCGGTGTCAGGGGATAATAAATGCAAATGTACCATTTAAACTGTCAGGAATTCATTCTACAAGATCAGTTCCAAGGAAGTGCCAGCTGATGCTATTGATTTAGATGTGAAGTTTCTAAGACTCTTGACGCATCTTCTGTTTTGAATTCTAGTGGAGTTTATAAGGACATAGTTACCAAGCAGATTAACTAGATACAGCCTTCCTTGTGGCTTACATTTTAATATACAATTCATATTTCAGGATATATTATCCAGAATTCATACATTTGTAT
This sequence comes from Ondatra zibethicus, assembly GCA_004026605.1. Classification (NCBI taxonomy): domain Eukaryota; kingdom Metazoa; phylum Chordata; class Mammalia; order Rodentia; family Cricetidae; genus Ondatra; species Ondatra zibethicus. The sequence continues at coordinate 43,284 of PVIU01001191.1, read as the reverse complement.
TCAAATAAGGTGAAAGTAAGACTTCTTCAACTACCTGGTGCAAATACACAGGAAATTGGGTATCAGCACATTGTTATATGTTAGGTTTCACTTTCCTGTTAAAGATTTTCATATATAAGATTAGCTACCAAAATAATTAAGTTTCATTTAATATATGTGACAAAAGAGGTAATAATATATGGTTTTAATTATAATATTGTAACAATAAGTTTCCTTTATGACATTAACATCTGTTGAAAAAGATAAGCAAAGCAATGGGGAGTAAGTTTGCCTCATCCATTACTGAAAAGGAAAAGGATGTTTATAGAAACATTTTAATCATTTAAATTGTTGATCTAGTTTGACGGCAAACTGTCTCACTAAAACGTATGTTTTTCATTGTCTGACTCATATTTTTTCTTCTCAGCAGGGAATTAACTTGAACTGATATTGCCATAATAATAAAAGAGATTTACTGGTACTCATTTCTCAATAAACAGATGTTGATTTTTATAAAGGTTAAAGGAAAAGATATCTATAAAGTAAATTTCAAAAAGTTCTGCTAATTGCCATCAAATTTCAACAATTAACACAATTAAGGATAGCTGTTTTATTGGAAGAATTCCTCCTATATATAGATATATGGGGAGGATCAGCCCAATTTCCTTTTCAGCTGTAGTCACCATTTATGTCTAATCTTTAAGTCACTGAGTTGCCTGAAAATGGTAAGTGCACAGCATCAAAATATTCATTCCCAAGGACTTAGACATGACTATTTTAAAACTGACGCAAAATGAGAGCATTCCTTTTCTCAAACTTCATTGCCCAGATGGAATGTGAAGCTTACTGTGAGGAGGCCAACACACTTGGCTTTGCCTTGACCGTTACGTGGATCCTTTCATCATCAAAAGTGTCTATGAAGTCTTCATACATATAACTTCTGTCAAGCAACTGAGCCAAGTGATTCAATAGAAAAACTGCTCTTAGCTAGAAGTAGGCTACCTGTGAATTAGTGTCGCCTCTGAGCTATGCTAGTCACCAAACAGAAATCAATTGTGAAGGTTTAGAGAGAAATCTTTAAAATAGTATAGCTGAGAAGACGTCGAATTCCCACCGAATTGCCAGGATGAAGGATATATGGCAAATATAACCATGGTACAGAAAGTCATACCTATGTGAAATTAGACAGTATAATGGCTGATTAGCAGAAATTATGAGTACAGTTGACTCCCCTACCTGAAGTTGTCTGAAAAAAGAAAACCTTAAGTCAGGCTGAATTTGCATACTCGAATGAATATTCATGTACAAATTTGGTTTAAAAACAGAAACCAGGCCAACACAGATGAAGTAGGAAAACATGTCTGCAGAAAACTAGAGGAAGAAGGCAGAGCTTTAATGTATGGGTCTTAGGGAAGGTTTATACACATTTAAGTTCAACCTATTTTGAATTATATTTGGAGTCATTGCCTTACTTTGCAGAAGGAACCCTTGCTCAGATCAAAACATTTAGAACCCTTTTTGCAAAATTTCCCCACTTTGCTGTCACAGAATTTCTGTTATTTCTCGTATTTTGTTATTAAATGTCTTTCTTGATAATTTCATGTAGACACATAATGAAGGCTGGTTACTATCATATCCCACTACTTCCTGTTTTCCACCCACAACTGTCAAAGAGTTACCTTTTTGGCTTCTAACTTCTTTCCATTTCTCACGTTGTAACACTACAATTCTAGTTCAATCCAGGACTGTTTCTTGGTTAAGCAAGACAGTATTTTCCTCAAATGATTTCTTTTAGTTTCTACCCAATTCTCCTATCCATGGCCTTTGCAGGAAAAGATGATACATCAAAATTATATACACACATGTTTACAGATTGGGACAAGCCATTATTCATGTTCAAACACTTGAATGTGTTATCATCTACTTACACTAACATCTAAAACACCCGATCCTGCCTGTCTGTTTCACTTTATTTCGTTTCCTTAGCACACCCATGTTGGCACCTGTCTCAGAACTTTTATATATATATATATATATATATATATATATATATATATATATGCTTGGCATTAGTTTAAATTTTTAAATGCCTGGTTGATTCTTTTCTCACTTTTGTCTCTTATTTTACTCCTCTGTTAACAAAGCAATTACTTTCTATTTCTATTGTGATGTCAGCCTGTGTCCTTTATTTAAATTGGAAGCAATTACTCACTTTGTATGTCTAATAGATTAATGTCATTCTTTCCTCAACACATTCTTGTGTTAGAAAGGTAAGGAGACACGTCTACCTAATTTTCAGTATTATAAATTCAAATAACATACTATTATCTTAAGATACTAAGCTTTTGATGTATAGGTTTTTCAATAAGATATGGATGATTTATTGATTCTCTGATTTCTCCAGAGAAAAATACATCAATAGTAGAGTTCTAGAATCAAGAACATCTATATCTCAAAGTGATACTGGCTTATTCTTTACTCATTGACTTTGACTGTATTAGTGTTTTGGTCAGGATTTCCTAGAAAGAAGGAATAAGATACAAACAAAGACACCACACACACACACACACACACACACACACACACACACACACACACACGGGGTAGGTTAAGGCAAAGATAAAGGGGGAGAAAAGATTTATTGTATAAGCTGGGCTACATGGTACTAGAAACTGAGAATTCAACCATACACTATATTCACTATACAGCATGATGGTCCACAATATAGATACAGGAAGAACATTACTAAATTCTTTTTATGAAGCCACAATTACCCCATTACTTCAGCTACATAAAAATCCAACAAAGAAAGAGAATTAAAGACCAATTTTTCCTATGGACATAGTTGCAAAAATTCTCAATAAAATATTTTCAAACATAATCCAAAAATACATAAAAATATCATTCACCATGAACAAGTAGACTCCATCCAGAGTTCCAGGATGGTTCAACACATATAAATTAATGAATGTAAATCCACCTTGTAAACAAAATGCAAGTCAAAAAACATTAGATCATGTCATTAGATTCAGAGAGACCATTGACAAATTGAACACCCTTCATGATAAAAGTTCTAAAGAGATTAAGGATAAAAGAGACATATCTAAGCACAGTAAAAGTGATTCATAGCAAGTTGACATCAACTTAAATGGAGAGAAACTCAAACAAATTCCACTAAAAACAATAACAAGATAAGGTTGTCCACTCTTTCCAAACTTATTAATATTTCAATACAGTATTTGAAGTCTTAGCCAGAGTGATAAAACAACTGAATGAGATCAAGGGGATAAAAATAGGAATATAGAAAGTCAAAGTACCTTTATTTTCAAATTATATAATTATATATAAATATAAATGCACACATATACATATGTATGTATGTATGTATATACACACACATATCACCCTAAAACTCCACCAGAAAACTTCTGGGGCTGATGAACAGAAGGATACAAAATTAGACTCAAACATATAAAGTATCCTGGAGGTAACTTTAACAAAGAAGATAGAAAACTTGTGTAATAAAACAATATTGAAACTAAAGGAAGGAAATGAAGAAGATACTAGAAAATGGAAATACCTTTCATGAACATGGATCCACAGGATTAATATAGTGAAAATGGCCATCCTACCAAAAATCATGCAGATCAATGCAATCCTCTTTGAAATCATGATATCATTTTCACAAAACTTAAAATAACAATTTTAAACTTCATATAGAAACAGAAAAACACAGGATAGGTATAGAAAATCCTGTCTAATAAAAGAACTGCTGGAGGTCTCACCATTTGCAATATCATACTGCACTTGAGTTATAGTAATAAAAACAGCATGATATTAGCATAAAAAAGTTACTGATCAATGGGTTCGAATTGAAGACCCAGTAATAAGTACACACACACACACACACACACACACACATACACACACCACACCCCTATGGACATCTGATTGTTGATGAAGAAGCCAGAAACGTATGATATATAGTAGAAAAAAGACAGCATTTTTAACAAATGGTGCTGGTCAAGTTTGATGACTTCATGGCGAAGAATGGAAAGAGATTTGCATAAAACTCAGCTCCAGGTAGATCAAAACCTCAGTGTAAGTTCAGATAGAAGAGAAAATAGGAAATAGACTTAGACTCATTGGCAAAGGAAAAGACTTTCTGAACAGAACACCATTAGCACTGGCACTAAGAACAACAATTAATGAATTGGACCTTATGAAATGGAAACATTTCTGTACAGGAAAGGACAATATTTGTACAATGCAGAAACCTACAGAATGGAAAAAGAATTTTGCCAACCCTATATCTGACAGAGGGTTAATATCTAAAATATATAAAAAACTCAAAACTGTAAATCAAGAAAATGAACAACTAGATTAAACATGGAGTAGAGATTGATTGAGACAGTGAATTCTCTAAAGAGGAAGCACAAATGTCTAAGACACACTTAAAAAATTGTTCAACATCCTTAGTCATCAGGAAAATGCAAATCAAAACAATGTTGAGATGCCATGTTAGACTAGCCAGAATGGCCATGGTCAGTGATGACAGTTCACGTTGCTGAGAATGTGCGGCAATGGGAACCCAATCCTCATCTGCTGTTGGTCGGAATGCAAATCTGTACAGGAAATATGAAATTAAGCATGACAGGTCTGCAGAAAGCATCAAAATAGATCTTTCTCATGCTCTGGCTATACCACTCATGGACATACACACAAAGAACCCTATATTCTACTACAGAAAATGTGATTCATCCATGTTGATGCTGATCTGTTAACAATAGCTAAAAATTGATGTGTACCAATAGAAGAATGGATAACCCTGACTATTGTCAAATATATCAGTTGTTCTCCAGAAATTTACAGTAAGGCCCTGTTGTTGAAGACAACAGCTCATTAAACACAGAGAAGTCTAGTTAGTGCCTACCATGACCGTTTGCTCCTACTGACTAGTGTTTATTGTGCTAGAAGGTACTCTTCATGCTACCAAAGGAGAAAAGTAAATAACAATCCAGATACAAACCCTTCAATTTACAATGATGACCTACCTGCAAGACACACTTATGCAATGGTGGCACAAAAGTATGGGAGCAGCCAACCAATATCTGATTGCATTTAAGGTCCCCTCCATCAGATGAAACCCTGTGCTCACCACTCACAGCTATAGGCTGAAAACGCTCATTCATTTCCTGGTCTCCCAGACACAGAAAGTATATTAAAGACAATATGGTTTGGCCAATGACTTAGGCATAGTTTCAGCTAACTCTTACATCTAAAATTAAGCCATTTCTATTATTCTGTGTATTGGCATGAGGCTGTGGCATACTGGTAAGATTTTAGCTGGAGGTTGGTGTCTTTCTCTTTTGGCAGCTACATGGCATCTCCCTGACTCTACCTACTTTCCCTCTATATCCCTGTTTGGATTTACTTCCTGGATTTACTGCCTGTCCTTCTCATGGGTTTCTATTGGCTCCTTTCCCCTCTTCTATTTGTTTGCCTCAACCCATTCTCTTTTTTTTATTTTTGTCTTAATAAAATGATGATCAGAATATTGTGAGTAGAAAAATATCTATCTTTAATATAAAGATACAGCATCATGGAGGCTAGAAGTTGTTAGCATGGCTTATTCTAAGAAAGAAGATCTAAGACCCAAGATGCCAATGAAGTAATTTTCTACTTGATGGTAATGCTGTGCCCATGGGTCTGGGAGGATAATTTTTTGAGTCCAGGGATTAGAACAATGAAAGCCAGATGTTGATTAACAGCAAAAGGATGTTCCGGTTTCAGACAGAGCAAGAACCACTCCTATCCTGACATTTCATCTGGGTGTAACTAAATAGATACTGCTCATACACACTGAAGGTGGAGCTTCATCATGTCTAGAATACAGCTCTCCTTAAACACCCTCAGAAGTTCCTGAGCCTTTATTTCTAGAAAATATCCTTGTTTCTTTGTAGAAGAGGAACTGGCTCTATTTCTACAGAAACACTGACAAAAGGTTATGCTTGCAGTTCAATTTAGTTGCTATCCTATATCAACCAAAGAAAGACTTTTTGTCAACTTGGCACTAATATACATCACTGTAAACTTTGCTAAGCTGCTAAATAAAGACAATAAAATGATGACAGTTTTGATTACCACAATTCAGTACAAAAGGAACCCTAACCCTTTTTCAAAAAAAGAGGCAACTCCCTTGGTGTGGGAGGTCCTTCTGTCTATGTGTTGCTTTTATTGGTTAATGAATAAAGAAACTGTTTTGGCCTATAGCAAGGCAGAACTTAGCTAGGTGGGGAAAACTAAACTGAATGCTGGGAGAAAGAAGGCACAGTCAGTGAGGAGCCATGTAGCCTGGCTGGAGACAGATGCTGGGACAGATCTTTACCTGGTAAGTCACAGCCTCATGGAGAAACACAGATTATTAGAGATGGGTTAGTTTAAGATATAAGAGCAAGCCAGAAATATGCTTAAGTTATTGGCCAAATAGTATTGTAAATAATATAGTTTCTGAGTGGTTATTTCAGGGCTGAGCTGCTGGGAACAAACAAGTTGCAATCTTATTATATGTATTTTTGCCCTTAATTAAGGTTTTGTGCTTATGCAGTTCATTTAAAAATGTAATGTATATTAAGAAATATAGGTTAATAGATAGTCATCTATGATAGTCAAGCTTGTAGTCATGTTAGTTAGCTTTTCTAGCTATATAGAAATATATTTCATTTTGAAAGATGTTTTCAAATCTTTCAGAGACTTTCAGAACATGGCATTTTACCTATGTTAAGGTTAAAACCTTCCTTTTTTATTTAAACAGAAAAGCGGAAATGCTTTGAGTGGTTCTTCTGTTTATGTGTTGCGTTTATTGGTTAATGAACAAAGAAACTGCTTTGGTCTATAGCAAGACAAACGTTAGCTAAGCAGGGTAAACTAAACTGAATGCTGGGAGAAAGAAGGCGGAATCAGCAAGAAGCCATGTAGCCCGCAGGAGACAGAGTCTGGACAGAGCTTTACCCGGTGAGCCGCAGCCTGGTGGCGACACAATTGATTGGAGATGGGTTAGTTTAGGAAGTGAGAGCAAGCCAGTGCTGCTCTGAGTGGTTATTTCATGGCCGAGCTGCTGGAAACAAACAAGTGGCCTCCTACAACACTCCCTTAAGTAATGTCTACACATTTGCTCTTTTGTATCTTACTTCATAAGCACAACTGTGCAAAACTGACAATGCTGCAATGCTCTTATAAACACAATCGTCCTTCAGATGTAGAGTGAGATGGAAAGAAAAATATTGGGTGATATGTTAGCATATATATGCTGCCTTCCCACATGATAGCTTTCTTTATGAATTTAACAGCCACTGGTGATAACTTCAGTTAATTGTTTTTATTGAGGCTGAAAAATATTCATTTTATACTTATGAGCTGAATTTTTTATGAAGGTCTTTTTTCATTGAAAAGGGGTGAAAAACAATTTCACCTTAAAAATAAAGTATACATTTAATTTGCTAGTCTATTGCGATTTTACAGCAAGGGGTGATATAAGCTCTGGGGCTTGCAATTTACCTCACTCTCTCTGTTTTCATAATATCTCCATTTGCTCATGAATAAGTGTCTACCAAAAGTATTTTAGCCTATAATAATCGTTATTATTTTTAATACTGTATGGGAAATGGAAGATTTCCTTTTTAAAACATAGTCTCTTCATTAATACTGTGGTTCTGCACTACCACACTGTTCTTGGTTTGGTTTGTAGTGTACTTGAGTTGGACTGAGAATTCAACCAATTCTCAAAGAAAGTTTTATTTAGATTGGTCTTAAATGATATTTATCAATGAAATTCAGGAGATTAACCATGATTTTTGTCACTATCAAGTCATTTCTACTAATAATAATCTTAATCCAGTATCAAGTATTAAACTATATTCATACTGTTATTTCAGAATCACAGTGAACTTTTGTTTTCCTCTTAATTTTTCGGATTTGTATTTTTGTTATCTATATATAATACTAAAATGCAACTATTTTGGTTTATTTTACAATTAGTGTAAAGTATTTTCTAAATTACCAAATCTGTTTTTCCTAAAGAGAAATCATTGAGTAACACTTCACATATATTTTTAGTTATTCTTCAGATGACTGTAGTCATATCCATGAGAACTAGTCTTTCTACTACAGTAACACAAATATATTCATGGACCTGATTTAGTTCTTTTTCTTTTTTGTAAAATGAAAATATTATTGTATAGCTTTTGTTTTCTATTAATCTCATATATACATTTATTATACATATATACATACATATATAATAATATATATACATACACACATAATAATTGTAGTTGATTTTTATTTTATTGTTTAGTCTTTTGAGATAGTATTTCTCGGTGTAGCCCCAGCTCTCCTGGAACTAGCTGTGTAGACTAGGCTGGTTTCGAACTCACAGAGATACCCCTACCTCTGCCTCCTGAGCACTTGGATTAAAGATGCGTGTTATGACCACCTGGCAATTCTGTACTTTTTAATGGAGTTTTATTGTGTTTGTATGTCATATTTAGTTTATCTCTTGTTTTATAATGTCAAAAAATATTTATAATCCATGATTACATAGGTTTTGAGAATACTTTCTATTATTATATTGAAATATTAACATATAAATAATGTATTTTGTAATATTAGATATATTCAATATGAATTTTGTCTTTTTTAATTAAGTAAAAACATTACTTCCTTATGGAAAGTTAAACTAACTAAATGCAGAAGCTATGTATAAAAATATGAGAATTTAGATTTTTAATGATTGAAGATCAAATATAATCTATCCAAGTACTGAGGTTTAGTATTTCTTTCAACATATACATACACAAGTATGTTGGAATGATTATATTTTCACAGAGTCCTGAAATTGTACATAAAAAATGTACATATTCCATTAAATCCCTAAAATTTATTAGAATTATTTTAGCATTTTTGATATAGCTAAAACATTCTGAAAATAATGCAAAATAATAAAAATTTCTTAGCAGATGTATTAATTTGAAAAATGAATAAAATTATAGAAGTCCCTACTTGTGACTTGGGAGAACACTGTAAATCTATAATTGTAGGAGGTCCTTTGGACTATGTATTGCTTTCATTGGTTGAATAAAGAAACTACCTTGGCCTTTTGATAGGGCAGAACTTAGATAGGTGGAGTAGACTGAACTGGATGCTGGGAAGAAGGGCAGTGTGGCAGACGCCATGAATCTCCTGCCTGAGACTGATGCTGGTTAGAAACTTTCCCAGTAAGCCACGACCTCGTGGTGTTACACAGATTGGTAGAAATGGGTTAGATCAGGATGTGAGAGTTGGCCAAGATATAATGGGTCAGGCAGTAATTTAATTAATACAATTTCTGTGTGGTTATTTCGGGGGCTAAGCTAGCTGGGTGGTGGGACGCAGCCCGCTCCTCTTACAACATATAAATCCTACTACATGTAGCAGTGACATAAAGAACTATGTACCATCTAATGAATCATGTATGCAAATAGCATCAACTGTAGTGAAGCCTTAATTGGGTGTATTATCCATTAAAGCAGTATGTGGCTCTACACTGCCTGTGCTTTTTCTAAAGCTTCTGCCCCAAAAGTCTAGTACTCTCCTCATAAGGCCTAATCATACAATATTGCCAGGACATTTGTTCAAGACCGTGACCCTAGCTGTAAGAGTTATATAGCAGTGCTGGGTTAAGGTGACTCCTATTTAGTCTGAAGACCGCAAAGCCAGGATGCTTGCGCACACAAAAGAGAACATTTTTTGAAAATATGTTCATAGACCATGAAAATGGCAAACTTTAGTCATCCCCATAAAAAATCAATGAAATCCTGCTGCTTCTTTAGTTCAGAGAACGCTTTCCCTTTTGATCAGCACTGGCTCCCTTCTGCTAAAGAGATGAAGACACAGTAAGGACTCCTTGGCTCTCTTGGTTTCACTACTGTGGCAAGATGTCTGCTCCTGATATCAGACACGGAGCCTTCCCTTTTCACTTTTTAGCCATCAACTGTTGAGGACTAAAGTGCCTTGTTCTAGTAACTGTTACCTTGAAAATGAAAGAGTCTTGATGCTCTCAGTTTTCATTTTCAAAAGGAAAACAGTGAAGTGCTTCCTTTAGCCTAAAAGAGTCTTGGCTTAACTAGAAGACATAAAAATGTCATAAGATGATAGTGTCAAGATGTATAGTAAGAATTAATCTACTCTTCATGGAGTTGTATATAAAGAAAAAGAAACCTTAGTTAATTTAACTATCACACTTAAAATTGCAAAATGGCCATGGATACAGAGTCATTCCCCTCTATTTACCTTGTCAAACAGGCACCACCATAGCATTGTCTGAAATGTATTTTGAAAAGAGACCACATGGAACTAAGGTTTGCTATAGTCCATGATATAATTTTTTATTATTGGTCGTTGTTGTGAAGCTTACAAATAAATACTGTTTCAAGTATGGTTAGAGAGAAAAATGCCACATAGATATTCTTCAAATTAAGGTGGGATTATTTCTAAATGCAAAACAAATTAAATAAGAATGAAAACAAAATAAAAAATCAAAACTCAGCATGTATTAATGTACTAAAGATACCATAAGTCAAAATAGATTTAAAACTTTGATAAATCATAGGTTGAGCTGAAAGCATATTTAACAAATGGTGCTCACATAACTGGATATCCACATGTAGAAGAATGAAAATAGACTCAAATCCAAATGGATCAAAGACTTCAACATAAAGCCAGCCACACTGAACCTTATAGAAGAGAAAGCTGGAAGTACACTTGAACACATTGGCACAGGGAACCACTTCCTAAATAGAACCCTAGTAGAACAGACACTGAGAGAAATAGTTAATAAATGGGACTTCCTGAAACTGAAAAGCTTCTGTAAAGCAAAGGACATGGTCAACAAGACAAAACGACAGCCTACAGAATGGGAAAAGATCTTTACCAAACCCACATCAGAAAGAGGTCTGATCTCCAAAATATACAAAGAACTCAAGGAATTGGTCACCAAAAGAACACATAATCTAATAAAAAAAATGGAGTACAGACCTAAACAGAGAACTCTCAACAGAGAAATCTAAAATGGCTGAAAGACACTTAAGGAAATGTTCAACATCCTTAGTCATCAGAGAAATGCAAATCAAAACAACTCTGAGATTCCATCTTACACCTGTAAGAATGGCCAAGATCAAAAACACTGATGACAACTTATGCTGGAGAGGTTGTGGGGAAAAGGAAACACTTCTGCATTGCTGGTGGGAATGCAAGCTGGTACAACCCCTTTGGATGTCAGTGTGGTGAGTTCTCAGAAAATTAGGAAACAACCTTCCTCAAGACCACTTTTGGGTATAATCCAAAGGATGCTCATCATGCCACAAGGACATGTGCTCAACTATGTTCATAGCAGCTTGGTTTGTCATAGCCAGAACCTGTAAACAACCTAAATGTCCCTTGACCAAAGAATGGATAAGGAAAATGTGGTACGCCTACACAATGGAGTACTACACAGCAGAAAAAAATAACAACATCTTGAATTTTGCAGGAAAATTGATGGAGCTAGAAATCATTATTTTGAGTAAGGTAACCCAGACACAGAAAGACAATTAGCACATGTACTCACTCATAGGTGGTGATTTTTAAACATAAAGCAAAGAAAACCAGCCTACAAACCACAATCCCAGAGAACTTAGACAACAATGAGGACACTAAGAGAGACTTACATAGATCTAGTCTACATGGGTTGTAAAAAAAGACAAGATCCCCTGAGTAAATTGGGAGCATGAGGACCTTAGAGGAGGGTTGAAGGGGGGAGGGGAGAGACAGGGAGGGGAGCAGAGAAAAATGTAGAGCTCAATAAATATCAATAAAAAAAATCCTAGGTTGAGCTACTCTATGAAGGATGCCATCTGTGTGCTGAGTAACGTGGATTTTAGGTGTTTATTTAGGGTGTTGGCAACTATTCCTCATCCAGAACGGACAGTATGATAATTGTAATGTGGTTATTCTTTACGTTCTTTTTCCAATCTTCTGGGAAAATTTTTGGTAGCTGGTCTTTTGTTCCTTTCACTATCATAGCCTGATTTCATTGTTTTCAATAAAGATGCCCCTATTGTAAACCACACCTGATAAATTCAATATCTGCTTTTTGTGTGAATCTCATTTTTCAGTAAGTAATTTCAACTATTTTTTATCCACCATAGGTTCTATAATTTTTAAAAAGTTTAATTTCATGTGCCTGAAAAAATATTTAGAGAACTCATTTGAAGAATATCTTTAGGAGATGCTTCTTCACCAGAAAGTCTTAAAAGGCTACTAACTCAGAGCCCTCACAGATTTCAGGACAGACTCATGGTTAGGCCAAATAAGTTCCCAGAATTCTACCTGCTGTCATGTGTGAGTAGGTAGCAATGGAAAGCAAACTTCGGTAGCGATACCTTTATTGTTGTTATTTATTCTCATCAGAGCCAAGACTGACAAAATCTGCATGGTAATGACTTCCTTGTTTATAGTGTTGATAGGAACATGAATCCAGTAAAGGTGGCATGTCTCAAAAGCTTTGTCTTGTATAAGGGTCTTCATTCTGAGTTCCTATTCTTCCCAGTTGTATCTTTTGTCCAAAACTAGCTCGTGGCATATTTAAATCCGAGGTTCAGATTGGCAGAAGTCAATAACCAATCATACACTTTCATAGATTAGGGCTTTTTGTTTCCTATATCTTCAGAGAAATTATTTTTTCATGTTATCATCATATTCTACTTGCTCGCTATTACCTTACTCTTAATAACATCAGTAAATACCAAATCTTGACTTACTTCCTTTCTGTTAGAAATTATTTTAGCTTGATGTTTTTTCCATAAGCAGTATTTCCATATATTTTTACTGAAAATAGATTTTATTTCACACAATATATTCTTTTTACAATTTCCCCAACAATATTTGTATATTTAATTTAGTTCATGAATATTATATCAAGTTCAAATATATAAACTTGTGTCACGGATTCCTTTATACTTAGCTACTTTCTATTATATTGGTTGAAGATTTAAGTACAGAACCTCACATATGAAGGTAAATTTTTAATTGAAAAAAACATGCTTTGAATCTCATTTGGTTACCAAATTATTCTCAGCAGATGTTTTAAGGAACAAACGACTTAAATAATCATGACAGCCAGAGAGACAGTGCAGAGCTCAACAAAAGTGGTACTCAGATTGTAGATTATGAGATTATGTCTTCAGTGGATAGCCCAACTTAAATTATATCTCACTGTGGCACTGTAATCAATATACAATCACAAAAGAAGAAACTCCTCTAAATAGGCTTTTTGCGGATTATTTGGCAGTATATCTAAATATTCCTATAATATTACCTGAAAATTTACTTTCCTTGGGACTCTGTAAATATGGATTTCTGATGACCATGATTACTAGGAGGAAAATCATTTTTAGGTTAGAGAATAATGTAAGAAATAGCAGATAACTTAATTTCTATCATATAGCATTATTCAATGTTGTACTCATCTTACTTTGGGCACTTTTGTTGCTGTGAAGAGACACCATGACCAGAACAACTCTTAAAAAAGGAAATATTTAATTGGGGATGCTTTATAGTTGAGAGGTTTAGTCCATTATCATCATGATGGGACAAGGCAGGCATGATGCTGAAGAAGGATCTGAGAGTTCCTCATCTGGATCCAAATGTCGAAGGAAGAGATACTGAGACATACTGGCCAGATGAGCTTCTGAGACCTCAAAGCCCACCCCCAGTCACAGATTTACTCCCAAAAGGCCACAGGTACTCAAATAAAGCCAGATCTCCTACTATTGACACTCCTTATGGGCCTATAAGGTCTATTTTTACTCAAACCACCACAGTACCATTTATTAAAACTCCATACAATATTGGAGTCAACTTTAATAAAATAGAATACTCAAAGTGAGGTGAAAAACAGAAGAGAAAAAAATAAAGTCTATGAATAGGGGTTTCTATTAGTGATTCATTTTCTCAAACCAACATTTACGGAGAAGGTTGAGAATGCCTTATCTGCCTAGTTGTGCAAGGTTGTGAGTGTGGCCAGGGACTATGAGGTCCAGTCACTCTCTCCAGACAAGTGCTGTGTGGCACACTGCATACCCTATGTGGGGCTCAACTTCTTTATAAAACTGTCACAGTTAGCATTAGTGGAGGACTTGACACATACTGGAGTCACCAAGCCAGAGGGAAACTCAGTAGAGAAACCACCTGCCTCAGACTGGTTTGTACAGCTTTTGGCTTACAAATCCCCTTCATGTTCAATGGGTTGTGCAAGTGTTGTCTTCAGCAATGGGGCATTGCTAGCAGTCTGTGAAGAGCAGCCTATAGGTTGTTTGGGGATACCCATGGGACCCCTCTGATGAACAACTCAATTACAGGTAACAATCCAGTAACTGTAAGATGTATTTGGTGACAATGCTCCCCCATTATTTGCTTATTTCATTGCAATTACCTTCATATACGTATATATTTTATGAAACTTCTATTGTACTAGATTTCCATACTACCCCTCAAATGTTCTTTAATTTTAGCCATTTCTACCTTTATTTACTCCCTCTTCCATTTCTCTCTTCCTGCTTTCCACTTGATCCTCCTATTACAGCCCCATCCCATCCATCTTTATCATTTCTATTTTCCTTTTCTAACAAGGTTTGTCCTTTTTAAACCCTTACTCTATATCTAAAGCCTTTGTTTCTATAGAACGTAGCTTTGTTATCATTGATTTAACAGCTATAAATGAAGATCAATTTGTCTTTCTGGGTCTAGAAACCTCATTCAGGCTAATTTTTTCCTAGTTCTACCCATTTACCTTCAGATTACATAATTTAACTTTTTCATGACTGAGTAAATACTCTATTGCATAAATGTACCATATGTTCTTTAACAATTGTGTTGTTTAAGGACGTGTGAGTTGTTTGCTATTTCTGGCTATCATGGATACAGCAGCAATGGACATGATTTAGCAAGTATCTTTGAGATAGGATGAAGCAGCCTTGCTCTGTGCCCAAGACTGGTATAGCTGAGGTAGATCAGTTCCATATTCCTGAGGAAGCACCACACTGATTTCCATAGGGTTGTACAAGTTTGTCCTCCCCTTGTTCTACATCCAGTGCCTGTGTTATTGATCCGGGCATAAAAAGGAATCTCAAACTAGTTTTGTTTTGCATCTCTCTGAAGGCTAAGGATATTGGACATTTCTTTAAGTGTTTCTCAGTTTTCTGAGATTTCTCTTTTGAGAATTCTATTTACCTCGCTGGTATTTTAATTTTCTGTCCTACAGCTTCATTTGATATTTGAACAATTCCTAGAATTCCTAGGGTTTTTGGTGAAAGAGATTCTGAGGAGTTCTTATATGTGAAAAAGATCGAGTTAAAAATTATTTCTAGCAGACAAATTGACTAATGTCATGGGGAGACAGAAAGAAGGCAAGTGCTATTGATGGTGGTTGACTCTGACAAATGAATTTACCAGACACACCAGTCCTGATACATGTGTGAACTCATAGAGACTGTGACAGTAAGCACAAAGCTTGCAGAGTTTCACACCACACAAAAGCTCACATGGAAAAGGGTAGTGAACACGAAGTCCCAACCCTAGCTAAGAAGTTATTTGCAATTGGCATCTGCTGGGTAAGGGTGTTGTAAGAGGAGCAGGCTGCATCCCGGCCACCCCGCTAGCTTACCCCCGAAATAACCACACAGAAATTGTATCAATTAAATTACTGCCTGGCCCATTATATCTAACCTCTTTTGGGCTAACTCTCACATCTGATCTAACCCATTTCTACCAATCTGTGTAACACCACGAGGTCGTGGCTTACCGGGAAAGATTCAGCATGTCTGACTCTGGCAACTCCATAGTGGCTCTCTCTGCCTGCATTCTTTCTCGCAGCACTCAGTTCTCTCCCTGTCCCTCTCCTCCCCTCCCCCCGGCCTATCTAAGTTCTGCCCTATCAAAAGGCCAAGGCAGTTTCTTTATTCAACCAATGAAATCAACACAAATACAGAAGGACCTCCTACACCATAAGGGAAAGTCAGTTTTCTTCCCTGGAGTTTCACTGGGTATCTTAACTGTACTCCATGGCAGGCCCGATGTCCAGGAGACGTGTTGGCCATTGTTACGCAGATTCCATTTGGCCTTTCATTTTGTTTTGATATATTTTCTGACTTGTTTGTTTGTTTGCTTTTATTCATTTTTAACCTCATTTATTTGTTTGTTTTGAGACAAAGAATATGTTTGGTGGGTGGGGAAGTGGTGAGTAGTTGGGTGAGGGAAATTATTATCAAAATATATAAAAATATTTCATTAAAAATGAAATTATTATTCCTTGAAATTTACAATTGAATTAAGTCAGAGAGCTAACTGCATCTGCAAATAATGTCACACACACTGAGTGTGTACTGCTTGCTAAGTTGAACTTACACTCTCTGACTTCATTCAGCCTTTCAAAGTCTAGGATTATGGGAATGTGAGACATACTTTTTAAAAGCTGCATTATTTATATTTATTACTTTTTATGTTTATTAATTTATTTTTAATTGACAAAGAATAATTACTTAAATGTATGGCATGCACTGTGACATATGTGTTACACACACACACAATTTTTTTTTGTTGGAGGGTTAGGTATAGGACACATGATGTGGTTCATTTGAAGGCAAGTCTCTTTCTCATGATCTATACATTCATGGGATATTTTCATATTAGCTTACATTGTAAGAAGTTAACTGATGTACCTCTTGTTTCAAACACACAGGCAGGATTTATTACACCTATGCTATAGTTTGTATGTTCTAAATGTATCCAGCCTAATTTTTAATTAAAAAAAATTTCTTTCTCGTTGAAGTAAGACTATGTGGATTTTTGTTACTATCAGTAACTGTGCTGGCTAATTTTATGCCAACTTGACACAAGTTAGAATCATCACTGAGGAAGGAACCTCATTTGAGAAAATGCCTTCCTAAGACCTGGCTGTAGGCAAGCCTGTAGAACATTTCCTTAATTAGTAATTGATTGAGAAGGGCATATTGTGAGTTGTACCACTGCTGGGCTGATAGTCCTGTGTTTTATCACAAAGCATCCTTGGGAGTTTACCTAGCACCACATTTCTCCCTAACCCTAAAATTACTCCTTCTATCAAGATATCTCCTTGCTCTCCCTTTCTGTCCCTCTCCCAATTCAGCCATAAGAATGAGAGTTGGGTGAGGGAAAGGTGGTGAGAATGGGAGGAGGAGAGGGAGGAAGGACTGCGGTTGGTATGTAAAATGAAAAAATCTTTTAAACAAAAAATTAAAAAGAAAAGAAAGCTGGGTGGTGGTGGCACACGCTTTTAATCCCAGCACTTGGGAGGCATAGGTAGGTGGATCTCTGTGAGTTCAAGGCTAGCCTGGTCTACAAGAGCTAGTTCCAGGACAGCTAGGGCTGTTACACAGAGAAACCCTGTCTCAAAAAACAAAAACAAGAAAGAAAAAGAAAGAAAGAAAGAAAGCCCAAGTAAGCAAGCCATGAGGAACAGATCAGTACTTGATACCTCTTCATGACCTCTGCATGATCTCCTCCCTCCAGAATCCTGCCCAGGCTGCTTTTGATGATTAACTATGATACGGAACTGAGTGAAAATCAACCCTTTCTTCTCCAAGTAACTTTGGTCATGGTGTTTCATTGCTGCATTAGTAATTTGGATAGCTGTTTAAATTTCTCTTTCCAAACTATCTTTTATCAGTAAGAAAAATGAGGTAATTGTTGAAGTAAATGATTGGTAAACACAAGTTCATTGCCAAGAGCCTTCTTAAATGCAATTATGTTTTTAATATTCTTTTTTGTCTCATGACTTTCGTAGAGGCAGCCTGATATGTACTTGGCTTCAACAAATCCAGGGGTTGTATACGAAACCACAATTCAGACTGACTCACATCGTACCTGATATCTATAAAGGGGGTTTTCTGCCTTTAAAAAAAAATTCAAAACCGGTTATCAACAAGAATGAAAACAGAAACAAAGGAACTCTCTTGGGACAGCAACTTTAAATTGCCGGGAGAGGAAGGCATCTTCTTGGCAGGGAGAACTCCTCCTGCCTTCTCTGTGGATTGAAGACTCATGGTGTTTTCAGTGCACTTGGGGCTCTACAGGTTCCCTCCTTCAACCAAAGGCTCCCTGCAAGCCAGGGACTGAGCCAACTCTGTCTCTGACAGAATTTTGTGAAAATGCCGAGCTGTGCCTCAATACCTCTCTTATTTTTGAATCAGTTTAACAGCCTTGAGATTTGGACTTTCAAATATCAATTTAGTTTTTCCATTGATCCATTCTGTTCTTGAATGCAGATGCAGGTGAGAAATAAAGCATTCTTTGCAATTTGGATAAATATGCTAAATAAAAATTCCTTTCCTTTTTTCCTTCCTTCCTTCCATCCTTCCTCCCTCTCTCCTGCCCTTCTTCCCTCATTCTCTCTCTCTCTCTCTCTTTCTCTCTCTCTCTCTCTCTCTCTTTCTCTCTTTTTTCATAACAAGACCATGACAGACTTGATATTCATGTGCCCTTCTAACTTACAGATTGCATTAGATTTAATATGATGCTATTAATAGCTAGTGCTTGGGATAAGTGATTTGGTTGGACTGGGAGAAATGGTTTTATAGAGAGACTCTCAAAGAACTTTCTTTGTTCTTCAAAGATGGGAGGGCACAACGAGGACAGGAACGATAAACTAGGAAGTGGATGGTGAACACACACTGATGTTGGATTTTCTGGCCTACATAATTCAGGGAAACCAGTGTGGTTTTTGTTTGCTTGTTGTGTGCTTGCTGTTATTAAGCTAATGAGACTAGGGCATTTGCTGTATCAATCCATTTAGAAAAATAAGAATATATATTACTGCTTTCTCTCTTTTTCTTTTTCTATTATCTTTTTTCTTTCTTTTTTTAACTATGTTTCTTTGTTTGCTTATACACAGTCTGAGTATATAGCTCAGGCTATACTAGAACTTGCTATGTCATTGAGGGTGGTCTCAGACTAGAAGGATTCTTCTAAACTCCTGACTGGTGGGATATGGGCAAACTTAACTAACTTTGTCTTTAACCCTTCCTTTTTTCCTCATTCACATTTTCATATATATATATATATATTATATTATATTTTTATATATTATATATATATTATTAAAACACCATTTCATGCATTACATTTTGACTATTTATTTATTTATTTATTTTTGGGTGTTTTGAGACAGTCCTTGTGTAGCTTTGCAGCCTGTCCTGGAACTCGCTCTGTAGACAAGACTGGCCTCGAACGCACAGAGATCCACCTACCTCTGCCTTCCGAGTGCTGGGATTGCGCCACCACCACCCAGCACATTTTGACAATTTTTCCCCTCTCCTAGTTCCTCTCAGCTCCTTCCCACCTTTTTACCTTCTCAACTTTAGGTTCTTTCTCTGTCTCTCTGTCTTTTATAAAAACAACAGACAAAAAACCCCAGCAACATAACACAGGAAACATAAAAATAACCCTGATTAGAATATACTGTATAAAATTTATTTTCAATAAAAGCACACATATATTACAAAAAACCAAAACACAAAAATTAAAATCAAAATTAACAATCAGATGACTGATAAGACAGCTAAAAATGAGACAAAAATTTATAAAACACCATTGAGATAATTTTGGATTAACCAACTACCCCTGGGCAAGGGGCTTTCATTGAGGCATGGTTCATACATATATGTGCATGCATCCTGTTGTGTCTGGAAGACCCTGTTTTCATGAAGTCATTCATTCTATCTGAATCTTACCATCTTTCCCCCCCCCCATAGATCTCTGAGCCTTAAGTAAAGGGTTTTGTTGAAAAAGTATCATTTGGAACTGATTTCACCAGTTTCTCACTCTCTGCACATTGTTCAGTTCAGGATAACTGTCTTAGTGCCTATTTACTGCAAGAAGCAGGTTCTCTGATGAAGGTGACTGTTTCACACTGGTCTATGGGGATAGCAGAAGGTCATTCAGAGTTATTGTATTGCTATGTCTCCTTAGCAGAATAATAGTATTTTGTTTTCTCTTAGAATCATGACCTATTTAGGTATAGGTTCTTGGTCACGTTAGGAGCATCAGGTATGGGTTCTATCTCTTGAACTGAGGCCTTATATCAAATCAGAAGGTGACTGGTTATTTCCATAACATTTTTGCCACTATTGTACCAGTATATATCTTGCAAGCAGGTGACTATTACAGGTCAGAAAGATTGTAGCTAGGAGATATTAATGATTATCTTTCTCCTCTGTTATCTTTCAGAGTACTTTCCAGTACAATGAATGCTAGTTAGTGGGGTAAAGCCTCTAATTAGATACCAAATTGCCTTCTTTTAATTTGATGACGTAGGTCAGTGTTGCTTCAGCAACGTGGCTTTCCCATCGGGTTTTGGAGTGTAACCAACAGTCTTGAAAATAGCCTGTGATAACATGGGTAAATCTTTTCTTGATTCATTATTTCTCCAAACATTGGAGAAATTAAAGCTGTATATATTTTATAGAACATATCCATTTTTAAATCCCATGTTTACGTTAGTTTTGCTTAAA
The DNA here is from genome assembly GCA_004026605.1 of Ondatra zibethicus. Taxonomy (NCBI): domain Eukaryota; kingdom Metazoa; phylum Chordata; class Mammalia; order Rodentia; family Cricetidae; genus Ondatra; species Ondatra zibethicus. The sequence continues at coordinate 22,684 of PVIU01001191.1, read as the reverse complement.
TATATAATGTAAGCAAAATTAACAAATGGCACACATTTCTTGAACGAATGTGTGGATTTCTCCGTAGAGTTTCGAAGTTCTGAAAGCTCCAAGGTTCGATTAGCTCTCACCATACAGAAAACACAAAACAAGCCAGTTTATCATTTCCAATAGACTTGTTAGAGAAGCACTTAAGGGCCTCTAGGCATCATAACAAACTGGCTAGTGTGTTCTAGTGGTAAGAAGGTGTTCTTTGAAACAAGCTCATAACTGTCCAAAATTACAAATTGAATAAAGTATTCTTTTCTGTTCTTATAAGTAAGAAATATGATTTAAATTGAGAGAGGGAACATAATTCTTTTCCACTTGAAGTCTGGAATATCTATATATCTATGTTTCTCTCTCTCTTTCTCACACACATATGTGGATATATATATATGTATATGTACACACACATACACACACACAGATATATATTCACACACATCATCATCATCATCATCTGTCTATTTGCATCCTTCTTTTTCTGTTTGGAAACTGAAAAAATAATTCTTACAGACAGGAAAGTCAAGAAAAATCTACTACATCTATGCAAATATATAGTAACTTAAAAGTTGCAATTCATCACTGCAAAAAAAGGCTAGAGAAATGCTTGCTATATGGCACTTATCAAACTATACTTTTGAAACTCTGTAAACTGCCCTAATTCAGATATGTGGCTTTATCACATTTGATAGGGTGTGAATGCAGACTGATCTCACTGAATTATAAAGCTCTCTGCTCCTGTGTTTTTTTATCAACATGTCTATTTCCACTTCTTTCACATTGCTTTTGTTATATATACTTCCTATCAAGTAAGTAATTGAAAAAGGATGTGTTTATTATAGCAATCATGAGATGCTGTCAATACCAAATCAAAAGTATTATTGTACCTGTATAATCTTCTCTAACTCAAACATAAAATCTACATGTTTGTCAGAACAAAAAAGAAAACAATAAAGATCGATGATTTGTTGATATTTTATTTAGGTTAGGTTGCAGAAAGTCTATATTATCATGAATATAATTAATGCAGAATAGCTGTGTTCTTATTTCAATACAAAATGAAATGAAAAAAGAATGCAAATAAATTAACCCCACACTAACTCAGAATGAAGTATAATAAGGGGTTCATTATTTATTTAAGGGAGACTCACAGAAGGTTTCCCATCACCTCCCCCTTTTGTCTAAGTAATAGAGTTACAAACCCAATACAAAACTGTATACAATAAGAACAGATAACCAAGTATAAAAGTTAGAATTACAACTAGCGTAAACAATGTTAAGCAAGAAACATATGTTATATGTTTTAACAATTATTTTATTTTAAGGAATCTAAGTCTTGTACTAGAAATGGCTTGGCTAAGTCATAAGAGGAAAGGCTAAAGGAAACCATTTTTAGCTAATGGCCTTTGAGAGACTAGACCAGGTTGGACGTGGCCTTGGATACCAAAAAGGTCCTTGCTTGCATGCCCTCTTTCTCTCCTCTCTCGCCTGGTTGCTGGATTTGGTTCCTGTTCCCCATTTCTGCAGAGGACTGTGATCTATGACTCCCCCCTTAAGTAAATAACCCCTTATTATACTGAATTCTGAGTTAGTGTGGGATTAATTTATTCGTGTTCTCTTTCAATCAAAGATATCATAAATCCTCATTTCTGAACTCTTCTGTCTGCTAAGTCAGCTTCCTTACATATGCACTGAAGACCCACTCTTCCAAAGTTCATTCAGGTAATTATAGTGCACACATCATCTATCCTTTTTGGTCTGTTCCTTCATGTTTAATGACATCAGTACATTTTCCTAAATTAAAGATTCACTTCCATCTCTAGACTTTAATGGTGGTATTTTTGTTTGTTCTTTTGCTCTGTTGCTTTGAACTTTCTACAAAGATACGTCTTAGGTCATCTTTCTGACTTATTTTCCGGATAGCCTGGAGGAGAAGTCAGTCAACCTTTCCTGTCACAAATGCCTTGGCCTTGTAGCATTATTCAGTGGATCACAGCTGTTGAACTCTGCGGTTGTAAGGTGAAGCACTCATTGACAATCTGGAAATCAAATAGTGTGACTCCTTTGCAATACATCTTCATTGACAAAACAAGGACTGGCCAGATCTGACCCATGGGCCACAATTAGCTGACCCCACTTTAGAGGAAGATATTTGCTTCACCATTTTAACCCATGATCGTTCAGAAAGTTTTCACTTTTATATAAAAACTGAAGTGGTAAGAAGCCAGTTATATAAGTTATGTATGAATATATAGGAATCCCAGCTAACAAAGACATGAGCCTACCTGGTCAGAAGGTGAATACTAAGGTATGTACTAATTCTCCTATTGTATGCTTAAATCCTGGCCCACAAACCTGACACACAAACTAGAATAAACTAGATTGTTTACCACAAATACAAGTGGTAAAATTGGCACAGTTCATGCTGCCTCAAGTAATGTGGTCACAGCAGAGAAGGCCAGTGGGGAGTCTCTCTGAAAGGGTCCCAGTGGCCAGGCCTGGGTGCAGGAAAGATCTCTGAAGCGAGAATCAGGGTAGGCTCAGGAATGTTCCTTTTGTTCCACACAGCCCCAGAAAGCCAATAGTGAACTCTTACCAAGTGCTTGGGAAATGAGATACCCAAATACTCTGCAGTTACTATTACTCATTACCTTATTACTTGCTTTTGTTTTAGTTTTTCTCTTGGTAATGCTCTTTTTTAGCATAATGTTGTTTTAAATCCTACTCAAAGCATGATTCCATTAAGTGCTTCAGATGTTCTCCATATCTCGGAATATCCAGGCCACATGTGTAGACCCGAATAATTGTGCTGTACTCTTGGGGATGATTGATTGTTCTCAATGATTTAAGGCATAGTCTATCCTTTCTATTTTAATACACACTTCCTTATTAAAATCACCTATATCACTCAGGCATATGGTGTCTTAAAAATAGGCTCTTAATATCAAGTTTCACATCACAACAGCTCCCTTTTAGACTCAGGTATCATTGCAGAGGTGAGACCGGAAAGACTTTAAGGGCCAGAGATAGCGTCTACAGAAAAACATTTGTTAATGAACATGATGGGGCTATTGCACACACGAATTCACAATGGTGTGACTATATGCACAATACCCAAACAAGATGAAATCAGAGAAAATTCCAATATAAGCAGGGGCAAGGAACATGAAGTCAAACTCTTGTCTGAGAAGCTTTTGGCAATTGATGGCTGTGTGAGTCAGGTTGTTCTTTAAGGGATTCAACTCCTGAGAGACGGCCCATGCTTCAATAGATGAACGTACACCCATGCACATACAGGTAGAACTAAGTTGACTCAATGAGTTTATAAAAGAGAATGGACATAAAGTTGTGAAGGGAAAATGGTAGAAGGGATAGTAAGGAATTGGATGGGAGGGAATGGATGTTGTAATTGACCCAAACAGGATATATGCATATATTATATTCTCAATAAAAAACCCCTAAATTTACATATATTGCTGGAGATTTCTACTAGAAAACTTTTCTTCATAAATTCTGTCACAGCCACATTTAAACTTTGTTTTCTGGTTTTTGTTAAGAATTTTAAAAAATAAAAACTTTTCTCATTTTTCTTAGCTTTCTGCATTCCCACTCCCAACCCTCCTCCCATTCCCTCAACCTTCCCCTCATCCCATCTCCTTATCCACTCCTCGGAAAGGCTAAGGCTTTCTATGGGGAGTCAACAAAGTCTGACACTTTATGTTGGGGCAAGACTAAGGCCTTCCCCCCTGTATCTAGGTATCCCTCTAAAAGGAATGTGCTCTTAGATGCCAGTTCAAGCACTAGGGATAAATCCTGGTCCTACTGCCAGTGGCCCCAGAGATTGCCCACGCCTTATAACTGTCCCCCACATTCAGTGGACCCAATTTGGTCCTATGCAGGTTTGCCTGAATCAGTCCAGAGTCAGTGCGCTCTCACCAATTCACGTCAGCTGTTTCTGTGGGTATCACAGTTAAGGTCTTAACCCCTTTGCTCAAATTATCACTCCTCCCTCTCTTGAGCTGGTCTCAGGTAGCTCAGTCCAGTGCTTAGCTATGGATGTCTGTATCTGCTTCCATCAGTTGCTGGTTGAAGGTTCTATAACAATTAAGGTAGTCTAATTACAGGGAAGTTCAATATAGGCATCTTCTCCACTGTTACACAGAGTCTTAGCTGGGGTCATCCTTGAGGATTCTGGGAGATTCTTTAGTGCTGTTTCTCGACAGCCCTTTAATGGCTCCCTCAATCAAGATACCTCTTTCCTTTATCTCCCTCACTGTCCTTCCCCCTTCTTGAGCATCTCATTCCCGATGTCCTCCTCCTCCCTCCCCTTCTCCTCTTCCTCTCCCCTTCTAACCTCCCTTCTTCCCCCTCCTAATTTTCTCAGAAGGTCTTATCTGTTTCCCCTTCCCAGGAGGATCCGTGTATATCTCTCTTAGGGTTCCCCTCGTTACCTAGCTTCTCTGGGGTCATGGACTATAGGCTGGTTATCCTTTGCTTTATGTCTATTATCCACTTATGAATGAGTGCATAACTCAGACACAGATAGACAAACATGGTATGTACTCACATTTAAAATTTATAACACTAGAGCCCACATTTTCAGGGATAGAGTATTTGTTCCCAAGTTTAGCTCCTGTGTTTTACTTAGCAATGTTTATTGGCTAAATAAATTAAAGGGTAAAGACTTTTTTGTCATCTAATCAAATTCTAGAGCAAAGATCTTACCAAATTTACACTTAATTTTGCTTTTTCCTTAGATAATACATCATTAACACACAGAAAGTAAGAGATATCACATTAAATATTTGGATCATAAAGCATTCTATTCAAGTTTATAAATTCAAACTTTTCATTTCCATTTTGGTAAAGTACAAGATTATTTTGGCAATATATTAGCACTATATTACAATTTAGGTGACAGTCTTTTTCCTTAGTCATCTTTTCTTTTATTCATGGTTCTTATAGGAATGTGCTTATCACTCACCCGTCAATCCTAAAACCAGTACCTTGTTTTATAATTTATCTGGAATAGGGTTCTTTATATTACTTCAATTTACTATCAAGTATCCATATGACCTTAATAGCATGAGTACAAACCTTTATTGTATAGCAGTGTGTCAATGAATGATGTTTCAAGTTATGAAGTTAAGTTGGGGTGCATCATATTGTAACATGTACCAACACATTCTAAATCCATGCCATATACTAAGGTATCAACAAATACCCATGGCAATCGTACACTTCACTATAACAAACATTTTAAAACTTTTTGCATGTGCATCATCCCGAACACAATTGCCACAGCAAATCACACTGTTAGACAAAAATTGGAGATTTGTGAAAATATAACTTTCCCTAGGGGATGAAAGAAGAGAGGACGTTATGGAAGAAGTATTCAACTTACAATATGGTTTTATTTTTCTTTATATTTGTCTTAATCATAAACTGGTCAATATAAATTGTATTAAGGATTTATAATGTCAAACTAAAACATATCCCTTTGTTATGCTACCGAATTTCAGGGCATGTGTATATTGTAATAAAGATACATATTCTTTTAGCTAAGATGGTTCACTTTAGTTCTGAGAGGAGAGCAATGTCACCATTCATTTCATTAAAGTTAATAAAGATATTCTGAAGAGAACAGTACAGTGAAAATAAGATTTTTTGGGGGGGTGCCTTTACAAATATGTCTATGGACAGAGAAATCTATGTGAGCCCCCTTTTAAAGTTATTAATGATACAACTGCTACAATTAACTTAGTTCTGCATTTGTTTCTGAATGAGATCACAGTGTAAGATTGCATCCATCCTTTTCTATTGAAAACTATCTCTGGCTTAGCTATCTCTCCACTGAGAAATTCCATTAATATAGTCATAGAGAATCAAAACTTGACTCAGAATTATAGGACAAGGCAACCTAGAGAATTGTAATTATCTCTTTTAAAAATTCATCACTTGATTTGTAGCTATTATATGTCATCTTTGCAAAAACTTAGACTGTATGGACTGTTAAAGTTCAGCTAAATAGAATTCATCAGGCATATGAGGAAAATGGGGCTGTTTAAAAACTCTCTTTCCCCATTTTGCTTTAACAAATTTCAATTAAATATTCAACAACATAGTTTTAAGTACATTTTATCTATTCTTTAAGAATTTCATGTTGAATATTTATATATTATATGGCAATATGTTTCAATCAGATCCACCCCTCAGTTCCTCCTCTTCATTTCCACTGAGATCCCCCACCACCACACATCCATCCCCTGCTCATTCGCACTTTATTTTAACAACAGACTCAAATTGAAGCTATACCTATGCTCATGGGCAGTGTAAGACATCATGAAGAATTTCAACAAAATGTCAGAGAAGGTAGTGAGTGAACAATATTACCCGATGTAGCTGACAAGATAAAGTTGATACTTAAGCCCGAGGAAAGGAAAGTAATAGAGAAGAAAACAGTGGAGAGTTTCTCAAAATCTCACTGCTAACCAAGAAAGCTTCAAAAGTGTGTTTTTAGGTTGGGGCCAGTATCGTAAACGTTGCATCAAAATTTGATTGAAGAAGGTTTGGACTCTGGATCCTCTAGAATGTAAATCTTATTACAGTAGGTATCATAACTGTTGCTTATGGTTTTTATCAGTTATATATGATAATGTTTGGCATATTATCACAATTAAATCACTGAGGTCTGTTGAATGGAGGCCCACTTGTTTGCTTCCTGGCCACCCACAATTCTGAAATAACTATAAAGAAACTGTATTAATTAAATCACTGCTTGACCCATTAGCTCTAACTTCTTATTTGCTAACTCTTACATATTAATTTAACCCATCTCCATCAATCTGTGCATCACCATGAGGTAGTGGCCTACCAGCAAAGTTTTGGCGCATCTCTCTTCGGCAGCAGCTCCATGTCTTCTCTCTGACTCTGCCTCCTTTCTTCCAGCATTCAGTTCAGTTTTCCCTGACTAGCTAAATTCTGCCTTGCTATAGGTCCAAAACAGTTTCTTTATTAATCAATGGTAATCATAGCATACGAGGGAAATTCCACATCAGAAGTCATTTCCAGAAGACATTCTTTAGAAATGCAAACATTTAGCCTATACTCCAACAATACAAGAAATGAAATAAAAATATCCTTAAATATATCCTGAAATTTTAGATAACAATGTAAAGGTACAAAAATCATCTAAATGGAAAACAAAAAGGAGCAGAGGTATAATTGATATTAAAGGACTAGGTGGTTTACATTTATTAACTGCACTGAAAAAGTAAATATATTACAAATTCTGAAATAAAAATTTCCAACCTAATATTCTACTCTGTTGTAAAACTGAAGTATAAGGATAAAGAAAGTTTGATAAAAAAAATTAACTGACACCTGGAATAGTCTGGATAATTATTCTTCAGTTCCTACATCTATATTCAAATAGGTGCACACTGTAAAAAAGCACTGTTACTAACCTGCACTTAATAGTTTATGTGTGGCCTCAAAGAGGCTGACTATGTGTGTTGGCTAATATAATGCTTTTATATAGCTCAAGATTACAAAACAAACTATCTTACATTACTCATGTGCTTATTTTCATAATTAATATTATGCAAGCAAATAAGGGAACATGAAATATAATATTTAAAATATTGTTAATTAAGGGAAGAGAGATTTAATAAGTTCCCACATTATTGCCAGAGATGAGTAGTGTGTAAGCAGACATCACGGTTGTGCTTTGGGGATAAGATGTGCAAAGAAGAGAGGGCCAGCCCATTATAGCTGGAAGAGGGAGAAGTTGAATCCTCCAATTCCATCCTCCTGAGTGGAAAGAGCTGAAAACCTGTTGTGTACTAGAATTGCCTGCCATATACTACACACATCCATCCCTAGACTTTTTGTCTTCTTAGTCACTGAGAAGGGTGTGATTTTAGTCAAGAAACTCTGCAGCTTCTTTAAATCTTGGGGCAAATGAAAAGTGGAGACTTTACTGATAAAAGGCCCCAGAGATAGATACTGCATAAAGGTCAGGAAAGAGGGTTTCTGCTAAGGACAAAGACAGGTTTAATCTGATCAGTAAAAGGATATCCCTTATCTTTCTTCACAAAAATAAAACAGAAACACCATGTAAGTTAAAAATATAATTTAAAAAATTACCTCAAAATTAGCCAAACTTCTTTATTGATAAGATTGACAATTAAAAATTAAATGGAAACGCACAAATTAACAATAAAAGGAAAGCTCAAAAGAGTGAGTTAAGAGAAGTCATACAGACTGGAATATGTTGAGAACCCAAAATCATGCCATTTTCAAATTAATATCAGAATCAACCAAATATAAAACAGAGACAACATAGAACTTACACAAGTAAAAGATACCAGAAAAAAGCATAAGATTTAAACTTTTAGAAAACAAAAGACATTATAGTATAAGAATACTTGATAATTTTGTATAAAATGGATAAGATCATATTTAATTGTGCAATCAAACATCCTTGGCAAAAATTAATGATTTTAATGGAAAAACTCCATTTGTTCCCAGCTATCTCAAAGGACATGTTCAGTCCAAGAAGCAATTAAGCCAGAGTGCTCTGAGGTGCATATCTACTGTGACCTAAGAATATTTTACTCAGCCAAAATCTTATTCAAAATTACAGATGACACAAGACCTTCTTCATCATGAAAACCAGGAGAGAATGTCAGGAACTGCATATCTGCAAAGTGTTTCTTTTCTGTAGGGAATGAGAATCCCTCTGCGATTTTTAGGTACTGGTTGAATACTGGTGGCTTTTCCTTCCCACTGTGGGAGGAGGTGCTGCTGTCTGAACACTTGCCCAATGCTGTTAAATCTTGAGAGATGCTCTGCTCCATTCCTTTTGCTATGTGGGGACAGAGGATCCTGTGGCCTAGAAGATGAATTAACACTCTATCAGTTTTACTTGAAACTCTGGATTGTCCTGTCACACTCTCCATAATGCTAAGGCTGCAGGTAGATGTTACATTCTTGTGCCTCTGGGTGCTTCTTTCTTTTAAACAAACAGAAAAAAAGTTAAACTATACCTCATCACTTCCTCCACCTTCTCCTCCATCCTAGCCTTCCTCTATCTGTAGCCCCCTGCCACTTCCCTATAATTCCTGGCCTTTTCTTCTTTAATCATTGGTGTTATAAATACAAATGAACATTTAGCATGTAAATATATCCTACTGAGTCCCTTCAGGACTGCCTGCGAGAATGTTTCTCGGTCTGATCACTTGGCATTGGCTAATAAATCAGTGGGCTCATCCCTGGGAAAGATGAATTCTTCGTCTTTCAGCAGTAGGTTAATTGCTTGTAGCTTCCCATCTGTGTGTGGGTGTATGCGAGATCTCTCTCACCTATGCTGGAATAGCAATTGGTGTTGGAACTGTGCAAGTCTTGCGTAGGCTGTCATAATGCTGAGATTTCATGGGTGTAACTTCCCTGACATAGGCACAATCATACAACAGATTTTGTGGTCTTCTGGCTTTTACTGTGCTTACATTCTGCTTCGCCTTTATGTTCCCGGAGCCTTAGGTGTAGGAGTCGGTTGCAGATGTATCAGTTAGGCCAGAACTACCATGGTCGGTTGTGTTTTGCATTTTGACTAGTTATGCTTTTCTGAAATGATCTCTTTCTGCTGCAAAAGAAGCTATTTTGATGAACAGTGAGACCTACACTTTTGTGTGATACCAGGGTGAGTGCTTAGACTGAAATTACGAATTATACTGATTTAAGAAGCAACACTGGTAGGTTCCATCTCCAAGATACATGACTTCACTTGTGTGTTTGGCAGGGTGTACAGTCCTAGGCATAATTTCAGTCCTGTTAAACATGTCTTGAGACTAATGAGGTAGCTGATAGTTACCAGAATATAAGTGTCATTATTTATTGCACCTCTTGGGATACTTTCCCATGATAGTCATGAGAATATTACTTCTAAAAACTAAGTTTTAAAGAAGAGTCCATACATTTCAGCAGCAAGTCAAGATAGAATACATTAAATATAGAAATCCTTGTCATAAAATTTATTATGGTAACTCGATCTAACTAGGAATTAATGGAAAGCTTCTGAATATTGTAAACTCAGATAATGAGACTGATGACAATTCAAATAATGTACTGATTAAAAGTATCTTATGTCTTCAAATAGTTTAACACAAGCAGGTGCAAATTTCTCTTCTACTCTTTACTCATCTTCCCATGATGAAACCACACAAAATTATAACACTGTCCAACCAAGATTTGGCATCATTAGAATACTATTAAATATAGGTTGCTACATTGGGAATGCATGTATAACCTCTAAAACTAGTGCTAAAATTCCCCAATTGGTCTTCAAGTGGTGATTGAGTCCAGACTACATTGTCTCCAACAATGACATCAAATCTAAAAGTGTTTGCCTAGTCCTATTTGTTCCTTTGGAGGAGGTTTCTCCTAGTAGCCTTGTTGACATGAGACTGTAGAGGGCTGTGGATGCAGAAACAAGACACAGTCTCCCAGAATCACTAAGCAGTTTTCTCCAGAAACAAGACCTGATAATATTTTCACTTTGTATTTCTGGATACCAGAAATGCCTTTGCATTTCATGTGAATTACCTCAAGTGGAATAGCTTGTTATGAAAACACAAGCAGGGGAAAACAGATAAAATTCAGATTTTCTCCACGTTTGTTCTACTGGATGAGTATCTATGGATTTAACTCCAGGAAAACGTATGACATTTCTAATTCCATATGAACATCATTCTTGGCAAGATGAAAGGTCTTCCCATCCCTTAATCCCCATCATTCTTCGGATTATTCAAAACTGGAACCCTACAGAACGTAACCCTTTGAGGACATTTCCTTCGACCTACCGCAGCTTGACATACTTGAGATCCTTCCGAGTTATGACATCAATAGTTGGACTCACAATATTTCCTTTGGCTGTGTCATGTTACATCATAAATGTACCACAGCTGAAAGAAATTTGAGGTGTGTCCAGTTCTCAAGCTTTACAGATAAAATTTCAGTGAACCTCTGTGGAAAAGATATTGTGGCAAAGCAGGATTCACAGTTACTCCAACACTTGTAGAGCCTATTTTTGTAAGAAGTTGTGGTCTTTTTCAAAGTACCTCTTCATGTTGAAGGCCTTCGAGTCTTCACCCATGGTTTGCTGTCTGTCAGCACAGCATCTCAGCTCTCTTTGCTCTCTGCATCAAATTCCTTGGGTAGTTATCTTCAGTTTGATATCTGAGTTATGTTATTTATTCCTATTTCTTTACATCCAGGGTTGGATCAGAGTATTTATTTATAATGTTTTTATATGTTATGCATTAATATGTTGTATTTTTCTGTTCTGTCTGCAAGTGAGAACAGCCTATTGATTTGGGCTTTTGTGTAGCCAGGGCATCAGCCATCACTGCTTGCTTTTCTCAGATGAGGCAGTTAGTAGCTTTCTACTGTAAACACAGAGATCAAGTAGTCTTTGATAGGGCTTTCTGGCTTTCAAAGCCTGGAGATGATCTGCCTAAAACAGGGCATCTTTGTGAATATGATAGGCTTGTTCTGCGTGGTCACTAGTTGAAAAGCAAAAATTAGAGAAGTTGGTACCTTACTGTCAAGTGCTGGCTCCTGCAGAGTTTAGACTCTAGATCTGTTTACTATTTGCTATCGATTGTGGGTGGAGTCCTATTTTATATGTCATTTGGCTCCTGTTTATTGTATTTCATCTCACAATTGCATGGCAAGAACTGGAGATGTTGGAATATTGGTTGGCTACCAAGGAGAAGGAAGGAATTTTCCATATTTCCATTGTAGTATTAGTTACTATATATACATGTAGTTGCTAAAATTGTAGAATAATGTCTGCAAATGTTGACTGATCGCATTTTATAAAATTTATAATTCATAAATCTGTTTAAAAATGAAATTAGATGTATATACTCTATGATCTCACCTGGAAAATGTCAACTCTTTCTATTTGATTATTGAACCATTTAAAACTTTCCATTTATTGCAATTAAAATGGATTGATAGAGAATCGAAGGGATAGTAAGAGTTTATATGGAGAGCACGTGATGAATCTCAGAACCAAGACTTAGCAAAAATAAAATCAATCTGGGTAGACCTTGATAGATGTTTATAAAGATCTGGTGAATTCTTTCCTGCAAACCAACTCCTTACTCAAGACAGGAAACTGGAGGACTGAGATAGCAGGAAAACCAATGACAATGAAACCGACGGTTGAAGTTGTGCCACAGATGAACTTATTCTAGATTGCGCGCTAGGTTTGGCTATAGTTTCATTTTAGAAAACTAATATAATAGAAGTATAATCAATATATCAGCCACAGAAAAATATACGACGATGTGAAATACTTGTGTCGGTGTCCAATGGCATGTACATTTCATCAGAATGGAGGCATGAAATATACATATACTTACCAAAGCTATATATTGGTAGAAGAATTTATCACAATGAAGAGGTAAAAGACCTGAGGAAGAAAATGCACATCAGATAAAATAGTTTTCCATCTCATTTTTAAAAATGAGAGTGATATAACATAGAACAGACATTTATTAATAGGGAGGTAAAATCAAGTTGCTGTACTTCTGAGGCAGTTGACTTCCCCAAAGGAAGTCTTCCACGGTATATAAAGCCTTTAGCAGACAATCCGCTTTAGGGCTTGGCATGAAACTGTGGCTGGGCAGAGAATGAAGGTGCATTTGCTCACGTGAAAAGAACAGTGTGTCTACCTGTTTCCCTCGGGCCTCTGAGGTCGTGTTCCATTGTTCATGATCCTGTGCTTTCTGCCTGTGTGGAATATTGACTCCATGCCAGGTGCCTCCTGCTGCTATTACTTTTTTAGTACATCTTAATCTGCTGAGCCCAGCTCGGTCCCCTGTCATCTGTGGCACAAATTGGCCATTTATCAGAAAGACAGGTCCAGGCAAAGAGACTGGAGTAAATGAGGAAAGCATGGGGGAGCAACCCCTTTCACCCTGAGTGACTTCATCTTAATTTATATGTTCCTGGTTCTATGTTTTCTGAGCAGACAGTAGAATGATTGTTTAATTCTCTCTTGTTTTCATTTTGTGAATCTTTGATATACTGCTGTTAAGGAGCATGCATACATATCTACCTATACGAAATTATAAGACGTTCAAATATGTAGCCAAGACATTTATCACCATTGTAAATATAGTTGAGGATATTGGCATGAAGGCAGCATTTTTTCCTTAATAAAACCACAAACTATATGCAAAGCAATAATGTTTTGTTTACAGATATAATTTGGAGATTTAGGCTTTTCTGTTAGATAATCAAAATGTTTGTAATGCATCATTTGAACCCTTTTCCTTTCCCCTCAGCTCCTGAATGGAACATGAAAGTGAATTTTGAATAGTTAAAACAAGTTTTGCAAATAGGAAGAGAAATTGTATCAAACTGCATAGATGATTGTGGATACGATAGCAATTTGAGGGCATGCAGCACTACGCATGTGACCTTTACAATGCGACAGTAAATGTTTCAGCATCGTGGTAGCTTATTAGTACCTAATAAGTAGAAAGCGAAAGATCCTCAGATGGGGTGAATATGCATACTTTTAATATTCAAGGCATTAAGAGAGCTTTTGCACTAGTCTCTGGAAATACAGGTTTCTGTATCTCAAATTAATTATATTTCTAACTCTACCAAGAGCAATCATAATTCTTTAAAAAAGAAAGGTGCTTCATCTTCCACAAAGTAGGCTGGAACATAAATCTGTCCTCAAACAGAGATTCTTTTTCTGTTAACTTTCCATAGAATTAACACAATAACTGAGCTCCACAAAATAGTCTTATAATTCTAATTATAAAACTTCATAGTTTTGCTAACTATCACAAAGAAAAGACAGGAGGATGAAATACAGATATTTAGAAAGAGAGAGAGAACAGCAAAGGTTTGTGGAACATGATGCATTACCATGTAGTATCGTCTTCATGTCTCATCTCATCTGTCACTGAATGTCACAGAACATCATAAAACTGAAAGACTGTCAGTCAGTTCAATCCATTTTGTACATATCCACATGTAATTGGTCATGGGTGGTTATCAGAGGTGAAACAAAACTAAAGGTATCAAACTATCAATTTCATTTAGCAGAAGGACAAGGAAAAATCAATACATGAACATGATCATGTCATTGTGTACAGATAGACTCAGATACATTCTATGATCATATCCACGTGTATAGACAGCCTCAGATGTACTCCATGATCATGTTTATGTGTATAGACAGCCTCAGATACATTCCGTGATCATGTCTATGTGTATAGAAAGCCTCAGATACATTCCGTGATCATGTCTATGTGTATAGAAAGCCTCAGATACATTCCGTTATCATGTCCATGTTTATAGACAGCCTCAGATACATTCCATGGTCATGTGCATGTGTATAGACAGCCTCAGATACATTCCTGGAAGAACATTCTTCTCTACACAATCATACCTGTCATTTTTCTTTCATCTCAAATGTGACTGTTAAACTTGAAGTTGAAGTATAATTTATTATACATATAAAATTTAAAAAATCTTCAACATTATGAAATGAATTCTGTTGGACAATGCTCTATGGCTTTAATCCATTGGCTTATTCTTACGGTAAAATAAAAAAGAAATATTGGTGGTGTAGGAGGTCTTTCTGTTTGTGTGTTGCTTTTATTGGTTAATGAATAAAGAACCTGCCTTGGCCTAGTTGATAGGGCAGAACTTAGGTAGGCAGGGAAAACAGAACTGAATGCTGGGAGGAAGAGAGGCAGAGTAGGGGAGAGATGCCATGGAGCCACCATAGACAGACATGCCGAATCTTTCCTGGTAAGCCACTGCCACGTGGTGATATACATATTAATAGAAATGGGTTAAATCAAGATGTGAGAGTTAGCCAATGAGAGGCTAGAACTAACGGGCCAAGCAGTGACTTAATTAATACAATTTCTGTGTGGTTATTTCGGTGCTAAACTAGCTGGGCGGCTGGGATGAACAAGCGGGCCCTCCTCCACCATATCGGGGTGATATTTTCATTCAACATCATATCAGTTTGAGTGTTTGAAGTCATGCTTAATATGAAATTTCAGTTCTGCAGAGAAATAACTTACGTAGTATTGTTAGTTTTTAAGCGACTGAATGTCCTAACTAAAGAATAGCAATAAATTAATAGTTTAGACTATTAATTATTTTACAGCTAAATTTATAAGCTAAATAACATGTTTGTTATACAAAGTCTAAAAATGACAAGGCCTTGAAGTACACCCTTGCAGAACCACTGAGCTGAAAGACCTGCCAGAGCAGCAGAGTGGGGTCACGGATGGTCTAGGTACTTCCCGAGACTTTGTCTCAAATTTCAAATAAAAAGCAGGCTTAAGGCTTTAGCTCAGCAGTACAGTGTTACCATAGCATAGGGGGGAGGCTCTGTATTCAGTCTCCAGTATTCTTCAAAGCTATTTCTAGAAAACTCAAATCTATACAATTAAAAGACCGTTGTATTAAAGATAGCATTCAAGCAAAGCATAACCAAGGGTTTCAGTGTAGGGCATACTCCTTTAAGCTGTTTACCCAGTCTCTTGTCCCAGTATTCTGCTAGCATGTGCTTGATCCTCCGTGTCAGATATTCAGAGAATCATGGCCCTTTTCATGGAAGGAGCCCAGAGAAGTGCAGTTTCTAAAGCAGGTCTTCTATCTCTCTGCTTTGTCATTTAGAAAATACTGTCCGTTCTCTACAAAAATCTAGTAGGCCACCCTTTCTATAATGTTGCTTATATCAACCACACCATCTTCATCAGAGTAAGCGACTTTAACGTGAGATCCTGGAGTGAGCTATGGCAGTCAATGTACTATTGGGGCAGTGGTTTTCTTGGTTGTTTCTCAATGTCCTCTTCCTCACCTGACTGACAATTAGTTTTGTGCATTTGCCCCAAGCTTCTTAATTTCATACCAATAACCTCAGTCTTGCTGTCACAAGTTTGCCCTTCTATTTTAACCAAGGGGATCTTCTTCATGCCTCTGCTAATCTCCGTTCTAAGTTAACTCCACTATGTTTACAGGTTTACAAACCTGTAAAGCTTGTAAAGGGAGAGGGATTATTCCCCTTCCTGTCCTCAATCACAGAAAGCCTTCCAAAAGACAGAAGGAATTGTTCCTTAAATCTCTTTTACTCCTGGTTGATGTGCCAGACTTTGCCTTTTTCCTCCCCGATTCAACGTCTTCAGCTTGTATTGAAATTACTTAGTACAGGGTCGCTTTCTTACTTCCTTTTCTATGTTTTGTATTCACACATATGCACTCTTTCTTACTTGTTCAAATTACTGGTCTGCAAGGGCCGCAATGAAGCAGGAGGCGCCGGCCCCATCAGGGCCTGAATCGGTGGACACAGATGAAGGCCTCACCCCCAGACTTCTGGGCTTGTGGGATTCACAATCAACCAGGTGCTTACTTGACGCCTTTGATGCCAGATGATCGGGTACCATCATACCAAGTACTGCACGAAGTCTTTAAGCCAGGACATGGGAGAGAGGAAAGGCAAGAGTTTGGCACCATCCCTTATGACTGCGAGGGCAGTCCTCAGCCAAGCTCCACCCATGATCCAACCAAGAGCCCTGGTGCTGGGCGGTTGGGCACTGCTGTGGGGAGTACAGGGTGGGGAGGTGGAGGAGAGGGAGGAGTAGATGGTTTGTGGGCTGGGGAGAGAGGTGGATATCGAAAGGTTAGGATGGCGAGGAACGGGTTGAAGTGAATGTCCAGCTAGCCCCCTGTGTCCAGGGAAATGAATGGGCCTGGTTATGATTGGGGTCTTTTGTTGATGTTTGTGCATCCTGTAGGCGCTGGGGACTGAGTCGGAGGGAGCCTGTGGTCTGGGCCTCCACATAGGGCCACATTGCTGTCCAAGGGCTGTACTATTTTGGGGGCCATGCCGGTCCTGGTGACCTGTGCTGTCAATTGGGATCATGGTGATATCCAGGCCCCGGCTGCTCCATAGGACCATGTCTGGGTCTGTAGCTCTACCACAGGCAATGTCTGTATTGATGTTTATGGTCCATGTTGTCATCATAAGCCACATAGATGCCTGGGTTCTGGGCCATAAGCAGTGGCCATGAGGGCATCAAAGGGCTATGATGCCAACAGGGACATTCTGATCTGAGTGGCTTGTACTGTCACCCGGGGCCATGATGTCATTGGGCCAGGGCTGCTGCAGAGGGCCATGTCTGGGTCCGAGGCCATACAGCAGGGTCGAAGTTGATGTCTGGGGCTCCTGTTGTCACCAAGGGCCACCATGCGGATCACCCGGGTGTGGTCAGTCACCTTGGCACATGTTGGTGTCTGCGGACAATGCCACACCTAGGGCCATGGTAATCTGGGTGGCTGACGTTGCCACCTAGAGCCATAGAAAATGTCCCAGCCCGGGATCTAGCTCCGTGTATGGTTCAGTGACCCTTTGGAGTCCAGAGAGTTGAGGGGTGTCTGTGAATCCAGTTGCCACCGAGAACTCTGTGGATGCCCAGGGTCTGGCCAGCCACCTCCATGTTGATGCCCAGGGGCCATGCTGCCATGGGGCCACATGGATCTGAGTTGCCTGTGCTACCTCTGGGTGGCCTCATGTCTGGAGGTACTGCTGAAGGCCATTTTTGTGCCCATGGTCTTGCTGCTGCTGGGGTCTGTGGTGATGTCATTGGAACCAAGCTCTGCTGAGCCAGCCCCACCCTTCACTGGCCGTGGAATGGCTAGTCCTGCCCCTTGCTGGCTATTGTAGCAGGCGAGCTGGCCCTACCTCTCAGGGGAGAACTTGCACCCACGTTCTGGAAAGATGATTCCACATCTCACCACAGGCATGCACCTGACCTGTTAAGCACATACTATAGGGGAGGCTGTTGGCGGGAAGCAGGGGAGGCAACTCTGAAGGCACGAGAGCAGGAGAGCAGACCCTGCCCTTCCCTCATCTGCCAGTATTCCCTTTCCTCTCCCCCATTGCCACCGGCAGCAGGTGAGAGAGCTGTCCCCAAGCTCGCAAGAGTGAGAGAGCTAACCCTGACCCTCATCAGCTGCAGTGCATAAGAAAGCAGCCTCTGTTTCCCATCTGGGCAGCTTGCTAGAACTAATCCTGCTGTTGGGGACACGGGGATGCAGGTAAGTCAGCCCTGAGGATGTGAGAACAGGAGCGCCAACCCTGTCCCCCCCTGAGTATAACCCCTAGAATAATCGAGAGAGAGGGCCCTGCACTTTGCCGGGCAATTCTAATGAGGGGAACCCGAATCTGAGAGTCCGAAAACAGGAAAACTAGTCCCGCTCCTTGCTGTAGACTGCACTGGGTGAGCTCCATCCAGGTAGAGACGATGAGGGAAAGCAAGCAAGCTGACAAACCCAGGCCCAGAACCAGGGCTGTGGTTGGCCCACCCCAACGCCCAACTTATCTCTGTACTATTAGAACGTGGGAAGGGGTGAGCCCACAGATCCAAAACAGCCGGATCTCCATGACACAGGACAACACCAGGGTGTCCAGGAGGTGCCCCAGTGATGCCCACTGTGTAGCAAAAAGCAGACTCGCGGCAATGAACACTTGCAAGTAAAGAGGAACGGACTGGAGGATAAACTGTGTGACCCAACAAGGCCACACTTCAGCTTGCAGAACAAGATTTCTCTCTTTTTTAAAAAGTTTTTGTTTTAGTTTTATTTATTTGTTTCGTTTGGGTTTTGGTTTTTCTCTTAAATTTGGTTACGGGGCGTTTTGCAAGGCCAGAGGGCATATGAAAGACGAGGAGATGGGAGACAAGTGGAATCGGAATACATGATGTGAAATCCACAAAGAATCAATAAGATTTCTAAAAAGCATACTCACAACACACATTTCAGGGCTCATCTAACAACATGCTGGCCCAAAAAGTCTCCCATCCCCTGCTCTAAAGCAAGATTACACAGCTCAGTCGTACTTTAGTATGTTTCTGGTCAGTTGCCTGCAGTGGCCTAAAGTCTCCTTTATTCATGAGTTCACTATGACATGGAGCCTCACATCTCTGGGTCTTTTTACATGCTACCTTCTCAATTTTAAACATGCTTTGTATGATCTATTCAGCTGTCCAGTTTGAATGTCAGTTTCTTTTTTTATCTTACCTTGCCATCATTGCCTTTGACCAATGTTCCTTTAAAAGCAAAGGAAACATTTTTTTTCCCACATTAAGTAACCAAATCAGCACCAAAAAAAAAAAAAAAAAAAAAACTTAGTAGTTTCTCAAAGACTTCTACTCAATTAAATCAATTTTAACAACTTTGAGTGTTAATGTTTAAAATTAATTTGAAGTCTAATGTTTAAAATTAATTCTAACTTCACAGAAAAGGGATTAAAACTGCTACTTTCATTTCTCCCAACCTTGTTTCATTTCTTATACCGCTTATCTCAATAAAAGGTATTAAACACAATTTAACCAGATACCTTAAATAAATTATAAAATATTAATTATGCAATGCTAGGTAACTGATAAGTGATTGTATATTGTCCTAACTGGTTCCCATCTTAAAAACTACCACAAATTCCATCTGTGAAAACACGACAGAGATTACTAGATAACAAGAGGCTTTGACGCATTTCTTTTCTGTGCTGTCTCTCAACTGGAGGTTTACACAGGGCCTCGGACATGCCAGGGTACTGGAGGATGACACACGGTCTCTGACATGCCAGGGTTCCAGAGGATGGGACACAGCCTTGGACATGCTAAGGTACGGAGGTTTGACACATGGCCTGTGAAACCCTGTGAAGTCAAAGAAATTTCATCTCTGGCACTGCCGCCATCTTAAGGAGTATTTTCAACAAAGTTTTGAAATGATACGCATGCTGACCTCGATTGTTTCATTTTCATCAAATAAAGGAGATATAAAATGCACATGGGGAGGAAAGGAATTGTACCAATCTTAGAATGACATATCACTAGGACTTTGAGATATAATAATATTTTATGGATTTCACCCATTTAAGAATGATGTATCACAAGGGTCTGTAGCTATAATAGTATTTTATGTAAGGCAAACGAATGTCACAGTGGATGTACCTATGTTTATGACGCACCATCTTCTCTCACTTCCCTTCCTGTTTCTCCATAGTATTCATAGATATTCTTATAGCCATCCTTTCTGGTTTTGCTCCTGTACTCAGACAGAGGGAGATAACTGGCCACTCTTAAAATAAGCTGTCCCAAGCCACGTGACAGTTAAAAACCAATTGACAAGGATGTCAACCATTCTTGGTAATACTTTCTGGGAAAGATAAATGAAGCCACACAGATATTGATGGCAGGTTTAGAAATAGTATTTATATTTTAATGTTGTTTTTCCATATTATTATATTCATCAAGTACCAAAATATTAAAATAAAAAGTATCAAGGAAATTATCATAGTACTTTAAACTCTCAGGGATTTTTGTATAAATTCTTCATTAAGTTAAGCTGGTGAGATTTACTACAATATTTAAACTGTCTAGCGAAAAACACAAATTATTCCACAGAAAATGTGTTTTGCTCAATTTATGGGTAAATTATTTTTCCATTTTCCCTTCCTGTATTTTTGTCTTAACTAAATTTTATTTCTTTTAGTCATATCTAAACAACATGAAATAAATGTTTGGTCTTCTTGCAAATGTCAGTTGAGAAACCACTAAAGTATCAATCTTCTGAAACTGGCATTAAATGGATCACAATTACTGAAACTGAATTTTGCTTGTTTTATCTAAATGTCAGGGAAAGGATTTTTACCATCTCATTTGTCCAGTGTCTTTTATGAGTGATTATTTAACCTTTGAATTCACAAGATTGCAATACCAATGAAAATGTAATACAATTTAGATTGAAAAATGTATTTGCTATGGAAAGAACCCAAATTAAAAGCCTGTTTTAGGTTAAATGTTCAGCTGTAGATAACATTATTGAAATGTTAATATATAGGCTTTAAGAAATGGTGTTATGAATGGAGGTTCGTGCAGCTTTCCAAAATTCATGTTTAATCCCTATGAAAAATGAGAAATTCGCTGTAGGACTTCTGCGCATTTAAGAGGAAAGGGAATTATCGACATTAATTATTTTCATTTTCTGCTTGGGGGAAAGTAAGTCCTGTTTTAGGAAAATCGAGATTTCTCTGTGTATCTTTAGGAGTTTCTGGATATAGACATTTTCTAAAGCCTCAAGGGTTTCGATTGACAGGTATTAATTGCCAAGTATCCTTTTCTTTACTTCTTTGAGATGTTTGACCTTTTATTTGCAAAATGACCATTATGTGACACAATAAATAAGATATAGGGAGAAAACAAAGGCAGATAAGAAAAGACAGACTGAAATGAAAACCAGACAAGTAGACAAAGAAGTCACAGACAAGACATGGATGCATTGAAATTCACTTGCAGTCTTACCTACAGGGAAGGGAACAAAGAAGGACATAGTTTTAGACTGTGATATGAAGAAAACCAAACATTCTTTTTCTCTCCTCTAGGTCATTGCAATGATTGCCCTTGAATTACTGTATACATTTGTTCATATCAAATATCACAGAAAACATTCTAAGTCAGAGCGCCACTGAGGTTTCTGTTTGTTTATTTTGGGGACTGTAAGTTGATGACAACATTTCTTCCTTCCCTTTGTCTTTCTCCAAACAATCCTGTATACTTCTCACTCTCCTATAATTCATGGTCTCCTTTTTTGTTAATTGTAATTGCATGCATATTTCACAAATTTTAGTGCTCATATCTCCCAAAATTGGGAGAAAAATGCTTATTTTTATATTTTATAAATTTTAAGTATATATATTATATTGAGCAAACATGACTCTATTGTTAAATAAATCCAAATAATTGACGATAAAAAAGATTTCAATCATTGAAATCTTACTTTCCAAAGTACTTAATGAAACAAATTGAGGTTTTATGTGTAATATCATGTGAATGCTATGATATATATTATGAATATGAGTATGTGTGTACATATATATTTTTATATGCCTGTGTGCATCTGCACATATGTGTAATACAAGTGTGTGCATGATTTTGTGTGCATGTGTGTGCAATCAAAATCAGAAAAATGTCTATTGGTAGGGATTTTAATACATTCAGAGTTACCCATGTAATATTCGTATATAAATATACACACCACAAAGCCTTTAAAATATTTCTACTATGAGATTTTTAGATAGTCAAAATTCAATGTGGGATACCCTCTGTATGCTATAAATATGTTTTATTTCCGTTGGTTAATAGAGAAGCCACTTTGGCCTATGCCAGGGCAGAATATAAATAGCCAGGTGGGAGAAACTAAACTGAATGCAGGGAGAAAGAAGGTGGAGTCAGGCAGATGCCAAGATGTGAGGTAACAAACCAAGAGCCTTTTGGTAAAATATAAAATAATAGAAATGGTTTAATTTAAGATGTAAGAGTGAGCTAGAAATATGCCTGAGCTAGTGGCCAAACAGAGATGTAATTAGTATAGTTTTTGTGTGATTATTCTGGTCTGGAAGGCTGGAAAATGAAAGCAAAGTCTCCTTTTACAATTTTAATATATATGTATATGCACACACATATGACTGTTGGAAAATGAAACAAAGTCCCTTTTTACATATACATATATATGAATATGTATATATATACATATATAACAAAAGCCTTCAAAA